>JABUQX010109212.1:0-2500 GCA_015478945.1 Trachelipus rathkii
CTAACTCGCGTGATATGTACACAATAATTATTATATTATTAGTTATTCGTCATTTATATACTTTTAAAATATTATTTATAGAATTTCCAATAAAAAAAAATAAAAAAATATACCCTAATATATACCGTTATTTATAAAATAAATAACCCAATTAGTAATAAAAAAAAAAAAATCTACGTCACACTTCTATAAAATAATCACCCTTATCCTAAGAGCAATACAATATTAGTATACTAATTACAATAATTAATGTCAGTTAAATATCTTTATTTTTTAATAATTGTACATATTTTATATGATATAAATTATTATTATTAATAAAAATAGTTAAATATAATAAAATAAAAAAAGTATAAAATTTTTTTATGATAATTAAGTATATATATATATATATAAAATACTATATAGTCAATTTCATGAAAATAAAATTACAGCCTTTTTTTATGTTATTTTTATAGAGTGAGAATGGTGAAGCATGTTCGTAAAGAAAAAATAATAACTACACGTTACAGACCTTGAGACTTTCTAGCCAGAGATCACATACACTCCCACAGATGTGCGGCATTTTGAAAATCTGGACACATCGAGACTTCTGATACACCGCGCTAGAACTGAAAAATTCCCAAAGAAGATAATCAGTAAATATATAGATATATAAAACTAAAACCTATCGTTACTTCACCCAGATTAAAATTTCTACACCACAGAGACTGGACAGAACATAATTTTCCCGACTTTCTGACTCCCGCGGACTGGCGCACACTTCGATCAGAAAACCTAAAAAAAATAATATAAATTTTACCCATTTTTTGTTGACACTAGCTGAAATGAGCTTCCCTAACGTGTTAGTAGTAAGTAAGAATGATAAATTAGCTGTATTGCCAGATTTAGCTGATTTTTGTTAAATCTGGCACCCTTAGCAATTTTTAGCTACTTTTTAGTTTTTGTTGTTGTCGGGTATGTTTATATGGGTTTCCGATGCCTCCGAGTTGATTCCTGTGGTTACTGAGTCAATTGGCCACCCCAATCAAGTGGGGAGGGGGGGGGGGGTGGGGGAGAGAATGGGAATGGAAATCTAAAATTGCCCCGGGTTCATAAATGTTAAATAACTTTTTAAACGAAATGTGCTATCAATATGCATTTTAAATATGTATACATAGCTTTAAAACCTGTACTGTCAAAGAGTAGGTGATCAAATTTTACAATTATTTTTTTATTTTTCGTACACAGACCTTATAAATCAAAATTAAAAATTAAATTTTTTTTTTTTTTTTAAGAAAAATCAAAAAATAGGTTATTGTGTTCTGATTTTGTGATGATGTAACTGGTGTTTTGAATCAGGAAATTTGCTGTGCTGAATAACCCCCTACCTCCCTAAACTCCTTGAATAGATTTGCATCTTATACCCCCTCATTGAATAGGTTTAAAACCCCCCTACACCCTTCATTGATATGAAGAAGGGTAAGCCATCCCAAGGAAATGGAAACTTGAATTTTTCCTGGCCAACAACTTAATTAGAACTTAGCTTGATTGTTTCGACGTTTATGCATTCCTAAATGCTAAATACGAATCAATTAGGTGAGAAAACATACAAAAACGCAATTTTACTCGGCAATAACAAATTTTTAATAATAAGTGAAGAATAATTACGCTATTCTGCATAATCAACTTCAAATTATACAAACTACATTACTAAACAAAACACTCAGGCCACTTTATATTACGAGTAGGAAGCTCTCGTGCCTCCTGTGTAACGCAACGATCTCCAGAATAATAAAAGTCGTATAGCACTTAGTGTGATGATTCATATAAAGAAAAATTATGAGCAATGTGTAAGATTGGTATGGTTATAAACTTTATGAGTCAATTAGATTATATCATAAAACCCTAATATGAGGAGTAATATAAGGTGGATTAATGAATTGCAATTACATTAAATAAAATCCAATAACATAATAGATAATAACATATAGAGAAATAATAATAATAATAAGATACAGATTACAATGAATCAGTATCAATAAGAGATTATATAATAATCTAATATCGATATACACTATAATTATATTAGGGTAATTAATAATAAATTTCCAATAGAACATAAAACGAATATTATTACCATAATTGAAATATCATATTAGAGGGGAATAATAATACATAAATAAATAATAATAAGGAGTGAGGGGAGATGAATCAGGTAGGTAACTATAATTAAATATATTACCTATATTTTATTATTATTATGTAGTTATTTCAATTATTTTTAATACAAAATTGACTGTTAATAATATAATATAATAATATCCTACCTCACTCCTGACAAACGACAAGCTTGTGCCTTCTCTCAGCCTTAACTATATTCCACACTTATACATAATCACTCAGAATAAGTATATTATATACATATTTGAAATGATATAATTGGATAATAATAGCTCAAATGAATACATAATTAAGAATAATAATGTAATAGAGTCATTTAATGATATATATATTATTA
>JABUQX010109212.1:7500-10000 GCA_015478945.1 Trachelipus rathkii
TAGGGGAATCAAACCTCGGCATCACTGTTATTCGGCATGCAATGAAACTTGGCCGCTACGAGGGCTTGAGGCAATGTATCCGCGTGGATGAAGCAGTCCTTCGAATAACATTTGTAAATACTGTATATACAAGTTGAAACGACCTGACGTTCTTCTTCCTTCTTGCATGTTGTGGATAAGATTCATTACGGTTGTAAATTTGTTATGAATACTATTACAACGTTATTACATTCACATGTATCGATATTAATGACTGTCTTGAAATAAACTTGTTTTTCTTCAAACTTTTCAACATTCACTTTAAAAAACTATTGTCTGGTAACATTGACGTGTTTTATGGGTAGCATTGCGTGGAAACGAACAACCGTATCAAAAAAATGTCGAAGGAAGAGCCCCACCTCATTATTTATTTGCATTCCACATAAGCCATAAAAAATAATATCATCCCATTGACATCTCGCATGTTTGGGGCGTTCGTATTGCGCGTGCGCAAGAACCCAACGTAACATATTCCATTCTCCTTAATGACTTAAATAATCGAAACTTATATTCTTAGACATTCTATACTTAAACATCCATATGGTGATACCACCGCTGTAACATAACTCCTGAGACACCCTGTATATAATATATATATATATATATATATATATATATATATATATAATATATATATATATATATATATATCTATATATGTAAATATATAAATATATATAATATATATATATAAAATATTATATATATATATATATATATTATATATATATATATATTATTATATATCTATTAATATATATATTAGGGATGGGACGATTAATTAGTTGGTGGCTTATTTAAAGAGCAAGCACCCTATAACAAGAGGATGGTAATTTAGAAATCCATATTTGAAAGGATGTTTTTATTCAACATAGTAGAGATATTCAATAAAAGTTAAGTAATAAAAGTCCCTAGGTTCGAGAATACTCTCTTCTTCTGTAGGCGAACTGGTTGTCACCGCCCCTTTACAGCGCGTTTTCCACCCTTTTTTGGCGAAGAATTTGTGTTTGTGATTCGAAATTTCGAGTCGCAGGCCTTTTCCTTGGTAATTTACCCTCACTATTGGGAGGATTTCTGGAGAGAGTATCTCAGTTAATTTATTTCTTCTGATTCTTATTATTAATTTGACTGACTCTGTATCTGACTGAAGAGTAATCTTTAAACAAAGCCCGGGTTTATATTCATTTCACTTCGTACTTATGCTAAAATTTTGCTCGCGCAAATCTTAGCATAAGTACGAACATAAATTACAAAAATTTTTACAAAGTTATAAGGGTACTACATTACTTCCTGCGCTAAACACGGAGTGAGAAAGTAAGTGTTATAATATTATATAAGATATAAAAATTAACCTTCATTCAACATGTCATACATATTTGGTGGGCATTTAACAACGCCACAAAACATATAAAACATTTTTCAATGGGGTAAAAATAATAATAAAATACATAAAAGTTAAGTAACTTTCAAATGCGAACCATATCTTAATATGTTCCGAGACATAAGTAGAACATATAAACATTTGAGGCTAAAAAATAAGTATACATGAAAGCAAATATTCAAATGCCAAGCAATATTGGTTACATCCGAAGATCTAACATATATACAAATATTTAAATGCATAAAAATACAAAATGTTATAATATACAGAAAAATATAAAAGTGCATTTAAACCACAACGCATATTTGGTTAATCCGTTAGATATAAACAACATACCAAACATTTAAATGCTATAAAGTACAAAAAAATGTGTAATACATAATAATTATTGAAATGAAACAATTGAATAATTCACAAGTTAAATAGGCCATATTGATCGAACCATTAAATCCAAGGAAAGGTTCAGTATAAGACGTTTCTAACTATCCATGATTTGACCAATGCGCACGTAGTTTTCAAAGTTGTAGTTACGAGAGAAACATTGCTTGGCATATGTAGAGACGAAGTTGCTTGAAGTTTAGGTTCTTTTATTTGAAAAATTTTTCTTCATACAATAAAAGGGAGAGGGTCACAGAACCATTTAGAATTCGAAAAGGAATCAAAGTTCGAGTGGAATTCAAAAATGAATTTCTGCCCATAATCCAAACTTAAAATGATGAAAGAAATCCATACCATAAAGGAAGTTACATATGTAGAGGCGAAATTGCTTGAAATTTAGGTCCTTTATTTGAAAAAAATTTCTTCATACAATAAAAGGGAGCGGTCACAGAACCATTTAGAATTCGACAAGGCATCCAAAGTTCGTACGTCGGATCCAAAAATCGATTCTCTGCCCATAATTCCAAACTTAAAATGACTGAAAAAATCCATACCTGTAAAGGAAGTTACATATGTCCTGACGATGAATCCTCGAACTGTGAGAGTTGTGAAAAGCAGATGAAGACCATAATCCAAAAATAAAATGAAAAATTTTAAATGTTTGCTTGAGGTCCATTTTTTTTGAGTGTTTTCTGAATTGGG
>JABUQX010109212.1:22500-32500 GCA_015478945.1 Trachelipus rathkii
TTATGTTGCACGGTGAGAAAGATCATGTAATGAAAGTAAGAATAAGTAAGGCGATAAGACAGAACCGAGGAACCCACTATTACAAGAAAAAGAAAGAAGTTCGCTCCATTAAAACGGTAACCGCAAAACAGCCAATATGAGCGACTTGAAAGAAAGCTAGACCTAAGTAAGCAATGAAGGAGAAAACCCAAAGGAGGGGAGCTTGGAGAGCAAGGACGCGTGCGCCATACCCGGTCAAAATGCTTTGGATATGTCAAGCGCCACCACGCAAGTTCTCCCCGTAGTTCCTGAGGGCGGAAAACCATAAAATATGTTAAATAGGAAAGTATATTCACCAGTAGCCCTCGAACGCCGAAAAACCGTAACTGGCATGCGGAAAAAGAGAATGACGATTCCAGTGGTCCCTAAGAAGTGAGAGTTAAAGGAAGGGTTCAAAGATTCTAGATAAGAATCAGGTGAGAGCTATAGGGCGATAGTTAAGGATCAGAGCGGCTCCTTTTTTCGGAATAACGGTTGGACATGTCGTGCTCCAACACTTGAGGGAAATGTTAGTATTGAGACATAGAGAATATAGTTGAACAAGGGGAAGGGCCAGCACGGAACCACACTCCCTCAAAACTCGGGGAGGGATACCATCCATCCGGACCACCCGCCTTCCTAACGTTTCATAGAATTCTCAGGAGCCCATTCCCGTATCAAAATGTAACACAGGCAAAGCATAGGAACACCTGAGAGGAGAAGGTGGAGGAGGAGAATGCCAGAATCGTCAGGGTTGAGTTAGAGGAAATAGGAGGCCGAAGAGATGGCCTTTTTCAGTTGGAGAGTAGCAACAAGAGCAGCATCAGATCGAATAAGGAGGAGGAAAGGCAGATTTGCAGAAGTTGTTAGAGATGTTTTTGGGCAAGAGGCCAAAAGATGATTGTCAGTAAGAGAACAAGGAGGCTTAGCGCCTCTTCGTTTGATGAAGCCGCTTTTGCTCCGTCGAAGAGTATCCCTGCAACGATTTCTAGCTGAATGAAAATTAGCGAGAGTGATAAGGAGAACGAAATTTTTTCCACCCCCGATAAGGCGCTGTCTCTAGCCTGAATGGCTCGAGAACAAAGAGCCGTCGAACCATGGATTATGAGGAGAGAGATTTAGTTGAAGGAGTGAACCTGCTCATCCCGTCAACGATTACAGCTTCCACCTAGTGGCGGAAGCCGAAGCGTCATCAGACGTCCCAAGCATCATTCCAATTATACGTTAGCGTAGAATCGAGTTCAGAGGCCCCCAATCAACCCCCGATCAAAGTGCCAGAAAAAATTGCGTAGTGCAGGAGGAGCTGTTGGAGAGAAAGTATTAAATTTAAGAGATATAAGTTTTGTGGTCAGATTTACCGATAGGAGCGAAGTGGTGTATTTATAGACGAGAAGGATGTGGTGAAACATAGGTAAGTGGTGTTTCAAGAAATCTGGTTGGGACGAATCCGAATTGTTGTAGGTTCTTTGCTTAGTTGCTCCCAGATCGTTTGAGATGCTGATGCATTCGGCCTCTCCCACCTAAACTTCAGTATGAGAGGATCCCAACCCATTCAGTGTTTGTGTACATTGAAATCCCCTAAAATAGAGGACCTCAGTATTTTGGATGAGAGAATATAACAGTTCGTGAGAGGTAGTAAGTATTAAAGAAGAGTGAAATCCTGTTCTGGTTAGGAGGATACAGTAGCAAGCACAAGATTATTGTAGTTAGAAGGAAGAAGGATTTTGAGCACGAGCAATCGAGGTTAGGCGATTCGGATTCACGAGACGTGGTTTACAGGAAGGTATTAATGTTACATAGGCACAACTCCACCTTCAGACGGAAATTAATGAATTAAGTTAATCAGTTAGATTACGTTTAAACAGTTAGAGGTGAATTCTCTATCAGCCATCTGAGTCTCAGACAAGAGCAAAAGTTTAGGGTTAGAGTTAGATAGGTGATCATTCCGCACAGAAGGCAAAGTTAGCATTTTACGCGCTAGATGTTAGTAAAGTAACAGAGCAATGCCTATGATATATGCATCTTACACACACACACACAGCACACACACACACACACACTCTACACACACAAATAAAAACAATAGACAAAAACAAAAGAAGAAATTGGGATAAAAATTAAACAAACTAAATCCTAACTTAAAAATTTAAGCACTAAAATCAATTAAATAAAAAAATATATATACTACTATATACTGATGAAACCAAACTTAAACCTAAACAACTTTACTACACTTGCTAAAATTTATTAAACCTACAACTAAAAAAATTTAAAAAAATTTAAAAATTGTTCAGCATGTCCTTTAAGCTAAGAAAAATATTTCTTGAAAAAAAACTTAATCCAGAACGACTCTGCTGCACTTCCTAAAATTTATTAAACCTACAAAAGAAAAATTAAAAAAAATTAAAACTAAAACTTATCTTTTAAATTCCAAACTTAAACCTCGAAGAAACGAATAAATGATTAATTTCCCTTTGGTACAATTTAATAGAACTCTCAATTAAAACAAAACGAGATTTGAAAAAACACACACACACTTCACTAAACACAGAACACAATAACAATAATAACAATAACGCCAAATAAGATAAGGATAAACTTTCAACCAAGAGCACTTTCAAGCACGTCCAAACTCCACCAATGATTCAATATGAAATTATGAATTAAATAAGTCGGAATAAGAGATGATCAAGTTAGCATAAAATTAAAATTACATTTATTCTTTCTACATTGCCAAAAGCAATAATTATTATATTTTCTTGTAATGTTATTTAAATTGGGATTCTTTAAAAAAATGACTGCTAATTGAGTCGGTCGGCAAATAATGAAGTTGCCTACCAATATAGGAAAAGGAACTATTTTTTTGCTCAGAGAAATAAGAGTTGCCACCAATCGTTAATATTAAAAAAGGGAATCAAGTAGAAATTTCAATCGACACACACACACCGCATATATATATATATATATTATATATATATAATATAATTATATATATATTATATTATTATATATATATATATTGTTTATATATATATATATATATATATATATATATATATATAATATATGAGGTATATAAAATTCTTTAATACACGAAGTTTCGAGTCTTTCTTGACTAATCTTCAGGTGTCTACAATTAAAACATAATATACATAATTAAAAATTAAAGATTCGAAAATTAAAATTAAAACAAAAAACAAAAACTAAAATAAAAAATAAAAATTAACATTAAAATTATATTTTATTAAATTAAAGACTTAAAACAATATATATATATATATATATATATAATATATATATGATTTATATATATATATATATCATATATATAATTATATATACTAATATATATATATATTATTTATAGTATATTATATATAATTGCTTACTAACGAACTAAAGTAATATGAATAGTTTATAAAACCTTGGCGTATTATTTTTTACAAACTAATTAAAAGGAGGGATTACTAAAAATTAAAATATATTAATTAAATTACATTAATCGAACACCCACCTTGCATGGAGAGAGGTTACTAAATTAAAAATTGCACAACAGTGGAACATATTTAATAAACCCATAACACCACACATAACACAATATATATATTATATATATATATTATAATATATATATATAATATTTTAATATAATATATATTATATATATATAGGATATATAGTATATAATATACATATAATATATATATATATATATATTATATTTATATATATATATATACTTACACAAATGAAATTTAACGTCCATGTTGCGTACGCTTAAACTATTATGAACACATACAAGTGTACATAGTATGGCAAGAACTAATTAATGAAGCAAGTGGTGCCGAATAATAATACAAAGAGGGGGGTGGGGAGAATGAAACACAATTGATCAAATTGAAAGTTCAGACATAACAGAAAATTTAAAATATCTTAAAACATTTAACTACAAGCTTTTCGTCTGAGCTGAATCACCAGACATCGTTCGGGGGACTAACTAAAGTACAAAACATTCAGGGAAAAGGGTTTCCAATTTTTATGAGATTGCTGGTTGGTTGTTGTTTTTGGACTTTAGAGCGGGTGAAATATTTGGAGGAAAGCAAAATTGAATTCTGAATAAAATCAAGCCTGCAATCACCTGGAATCTTGTTGAAATTGTTAGTGTTTTTGATGTAGACAGATTCAGCTATTTTTCTTTTATATGTATGGTTTATATTTTTAATTATAGAAGTGCCCTGAATATTGATACGGTGATTATTAAGGGACCGATGTTGAGTTAGAGAGGAATTGGGATTATCATTAAATTGTTTGTATGTTGATAAATACGGCTAGGTAGATCTACAGTCTCTCCTATGTAGACAGAACAAGGTATCTGATAAATGCATTCCGTTTGTGGGGAGGGGCATTTAGGAGGTTTTAATTTTTTTTTAAAGATATGCGGATCTTATTTTAAAAATGGAAGAGTATCTGCAACCAAGTGATTGTAAAGCCTATGATCGAAGATACATGAAAAGAAAGTTTGTAGAACATTATGGTGCCGGTGTTATAATATCTGGTGAAAGTGGAAAGGCTGACATAGTAACATTAAAAGAGACTGCTGATGAAATTCTTTGATGATACTATGCAAAGTCAAAAGAATTACAAAAGATACACATAATAGAGGCAGCTGCAAGACTAATCAAGAGTGATGTGAAAGCTTATGACAAGGCAGATAAATTTACATATCCATCAACAGATGTTCTAACTACCGATAAAAGTATTGATTACCTCCCTGGCAGCTTAAGGTTGTTTCTGTTCACAAGATGTTTTGACAAAGTTGGATGCAATTGGCCAGAGTATAATGCAAGCTGTACGTCCAAGAGCTTTGATACGTCCATTGAGATAGTTGTAGCTTTCAAATGAATAACAACTTTCAGGGTCACATTATTCTGTATCGATGGCCTGCCATCATCTGATTTCTGTTCTCCTACCAGAAGTTATTAATTGAAGGAATGGGCTGCAATTACAAGTGCCATTTTTTCAGCTGATGTGAGCTATAGTGATACTGTTTGCGCAGACAACGTCGGATCACAAATTCAGACATTAGATGGAAATAATACTTTCACGGTATGGGAATGATTGCTATGCTGTAACCCAGAAATTAAATTACACCCACTGTTTCGCGAGAAGTAGATGTTACAAAGTGCTATAAAGAAATGCCATGTTTCGATGAAGAGTACAGATCCTCAGAATATATTCTGCAGGGATATCATTTTAAAAAAATAGAAATGTACAAATATCAGGAAAATTAGATATTCTCTGCAATTGTCATGAGTCATTTTCAGGAAAGATCATTGCAATTGGTCTTGAAATAATGCAGAGTGTATACAGTAACTCGAACCTCCAACACTCTGGAAAGGCATCTGTTAGGTTCCTGCCAATCATTAATATGGCACCACGTATATGACTTTTCATATTAATCTCTCTCATGGATATTTGATATAAATTGGGCGCATGAAAATAAGGTTCCATGCTGTCACTTTTGATCAAGCCTTTGTACTGGAAAATAATCAAAAATTATTCATCAGTCAAAGAGCTTGAGAACAGTATTAATACTAGGGATATTTCCATACTGCTCATGAATCTTTGTGGGTTGATTGGGTACTTTAATGAATTGGTTCAGGTATAAAGGAAAGTGTTACAAGAGATATATGGTTCCAATGCTGTATTTCATATGATAACTTGCAAAGCTGCATACTCCAGGGCTATTGTGGGCATATGCTTGTCGACGGTTGGCAGCTCTGTCTACTTTATACTAGGCAGAGGTTTTATCCTGTAACGAAGACGGGAGTTCAGTAAAGTTATTGCAAGACAGCTCAAGATTTGTATGGCGGGTATGAGTCTGGCAATGAATTGGCTTGCGGATGTGGAGAGACTTCAGATACAAATTTGAGATTGCTAAATGCTTTGAAGGATAAGAATTCTGCAGTTACATCATTAAGAGACTTAGTACTGTGGGTTGCATACAAGAATGGTGACACGTGGAAGTTGATTGCGCTGATGAATCTGTTCATGGGAATTGCATTTAGAGGCAATCAAGAATCTTGGTCATTTTTGCAGTAGCTGGTCATCACAACTATCTTAAATCTGGTTACAAGTACCTACAAGATATGTTGAATTTTCACTCTGATAATCCATCTGTTTATGAACTGTTTCAGATAGGACAATTTGTAGTTCGACAAAGCGATCGATTCTGGGCAGGATTAGGGAGTGACCTCGTAATAGAACAAATGTTGATGCGGTCTGTTAAGAAGCAGAAGGTGGGTTGAAATGGAAGTGTACAGAAATTCAGCTGGCAACTTGGCTTAAATCAATGCCTGTGTGTTGTCTTTACAACTCGATGGGCAGGAATAGCTGTAATGTATATTTGAAACTGAAACAGCACAAAGAAGTTGGGGAGAGCCGGCGATCTAGAGATATTAGTGACTTCCAAAAAGTTGTCTAGTACATTAAACCTGTCTCCATTTGATGATGGCTTATCTCTCAGAAAGATTATTACTGGAGTTACTGCTGATCAAAGTGTAAACGTACAGGAACTACATTCCATTGGCACTGAAATCATAAACAAAATGGTTGGAAAGCCTGTATACACTTATTGTGCACAAAAAAGCGACAAAGCGAAGACATTGGGGTCCGAATCTGCTGTTGCAAGTGCAGAAAAACAATTTGACATAGATCCAGCATTGTTGTTTCAGAGAATGATGACTGTTGCTACAGTTAGTAACATGAATCTTGCAGATGTCTTAAATTATGAGCTCTGCGCTTATCCGCCAACATTATTTGTATCACAAACTTTATTAAGAAAAGCTGATAAGCCTCAGTTAGCCCATGCAATACAGTAAAAGTGTGGTACCTTGTGCACAGCAAATGTTCCTGACACTCAAACTAACGTCTAGTTCGTTTTAGATGGAGGATCCCTACTTCATCGTGTGATGTGGAGGCCTGATGGTACATACCAGAACATAGCTAATTCCTACGCAAAGTTTACATTTGATAATTATGGCAGAGCTATTGTTGTCTTTGATGGCTACGGCAGTGATCCTTCCATTAAGGACATGAGTCACAGAAGGCGCAGTACTTGCAAATTTAGCAAGACTGTACACTTCAGTCCTACTATAAAGTTTGTCGGGGAGAAAGAAAGTTTCTTGGCCAATTATACAAATAAGCAGCAATTAATTATGGTCGTATCAGAAGCCTTGACAAAAATAGGGTGCACTGTAAAACAAGCTGATGGAGAGGCAGATTTAGATATTGTTCAATCTACAGCAACGTCATCTACCAATATAATGACCGTCACTGTTGGCGAAGATACAGACTTGCTGGTCTTTTGTTTATCCATGCATAAACAATGGTTTCAACTGTATTACGGAGTGACATAAAAGCTGTTTGTCTACAAATCCAGTGTATGATATTCTTGGAATTAAATCCTTGCTGGGTAAATCTTTCAGATAAAAATTTTTGTTTTTCATGCTTATAACTTGTGACAGTAATGTCTAGAATCTTTGGTATCGGAAAGGCCAGAGCATTGGAAAAACTAATTGAAAGATGAACAACTTAGCTGGCTGCAAACGTATTTTTCCCTCAGATGGATCAACAGTGTGACGTTGAATCAGCAGGAAGTTTAAGGCTATGTATACTTATGAATGGCAAGACAGGAAATTCTGTAAAGCACTTCGTCATTGAATGCTAGTGGAAAAAGTTGCAGCAGCTAAATCCGTTTGTTGCACCTTACGTTGGCCACCGACTACAGAAATCTAGCAACAAAGTATGATAGCTTTCGTACATACTTACAGGTATGTGTTTGAAATACAGAAACGCTTTAACTGCAACAGGAATGGGGGTTGGTTTGTTAGGGATAAACTCGTATTACCGCTACATAATATGATATTGCACCAGCCAGAGTGGTTACTGAAAATGATCCATTGTTTCTTGTAAGACGCTTGAGCAACAATGCAATGTAGATGCAAACAGGGCTGCGTTGTTCGGCTCTTGATGGGGAGTTGGGAGATCATGGTGTGAACAACAACGTTGAAACTGATAAACAATTGACAGTGATTCAGATGCAGTTTTTATTCGATATTTTACTTATTCAAATTCTAAGGGACTTTGTTTTACAGTACTTTATATACTAGCTATGAATAAAATGTAATACAATATGTTCTATGTCCTTCTAATAAATTTTATTTTTGAAGATAAATTTTATTTTTTCTTTGACATTTCAATATTTACTCTTATATTTAATGGATGTGCTTTCATTAATCTTTATATATATACAAATATATTTAAAGAATATAACAAAAATCAACATTCGATGTCCATATTTGAATTTAATTTTTCAATACTTTCCCATACTTGGATTTTGTTGATTTTGGATATGTTAAGAACATTGTTAAGTTGATACTCATAGCTTGTGAAGCAATTTTTGCCAGGTTTATTGGTCATGATTTTCTTTTAGTTTGACAAGCTAATACTTTTGATTCATTCAGAAGCTTACCACACACTATATATCAACACCTGCCATAGAGCTTCACTATTTATCCTATCATACGCTGTTGCAAATATTAAAATCTAAATACAATTTATTCTTTCCTCTCATTTTCCCAATCATTTTGTTTCATGTAAAGATTCTGATCCACACATTCTCTCTCCACTACTTTAAATGCACTTTTTCTCACCAGTCCAGTCTTCAGTCATCAACGCACTTTTGACCAAAATCATCATATATTTTCCTACAAACTATAACTAATTTCCCATATATAACTTCAGTTACTTATCCCTCTTATACTATATATGTTACTATTATTTGTCTCATCCAATCCTCGGAACTATAACATCTGTTAAAGTGTTAGTTTTACACTAACTTCAAAGTCTTAGGCATTGTAAATAATTTGTATATCTCCGTATGTATATATATATATATATATCTAATAATATATATATATATATTATAATATATATTATATATTATATATATATATATATATATATTATATATAATATATATATAATATATATATATATATTATATACTATATATTTATATAATATACACGAAGCTTCCCTCCCTAAAACCCCCACTCCCCCATTTCTATGGTTATGACGCATCTACTTCCCTCCCCCCATCCCACTACCTTTACATGATCCAACAAATTCTACCACAACAAACTTCCGACACTCCCCTTTATTTCCAAACGCATCTAATAAATCCAATCACTGTTCCATCTCCGAAAATCAAGACTACTATAACATCTTAATCTTTACATTCGCAGCGACACATTCCCTAATCCCCCTAAACTAACTCACACCCACTAAACAATTTTATCCACATACCAAATCTCATCTCGGGCGATTTTAATGCCGAAGATGCTGGGGTAGTAAAAGACTACCTTCGACCCCGAGGCAACCATAATCTTAACGAATTAGAATCTAACTATCCCTTATTCCAAAAACCTCCCACCCGAATCCATCCCCAATCCACCATATCCCTACTTTTTCCCCCCCAGACGTTACATTTCCTGTTCCCTCTACCCACTTACTAACATGGGCAGTATTCTGAACTATCAATCGACCAACCTTCCCCTATTCTTATTTTCTAAAACTCCCCCATCAATCCTTCCCTAAAAAAAACTACTGACAATACATAACTACAAAAAGCAATGGCCGCAGATATTGAATAAGAAACCCACATTAACCTACAAATCCTCTCGATACAACATCCCTTCAACCTATTATCAGTCATTAAAATAACAAACATTAAATTCTGAACCTTATTAGCCAGAGGCCAAGAAATCATACAACCTAAAACCAACCCTGCCAATATCACCAACTAATTAAACATAGAAACTCCTCGGAAAACTCCATCTTATACCCACACATTTTCTAACGCAAATAACAAACTAACAAATCTCTAACCTCATAACCACCAAAACTACAGAATAAGTTT
>JABUQX010109212.1:37500-42685 GCA_015478945.1 Trachelipus rathkii
AATAAAGTATTAAGATTAATTCTGAGCGCATACTTTAAATGAGAGCATGAAACTCGACTCAACTGTGTAATTGATCATGATCTCACAGCATGAAGTTATAATAATTTGAGTAAATGTTATCAAGACGTTCTCATGACTCGCTGTATAAAAAAGAAGAATATTACACTTATATGATGAAAGAATGGTATTGTCAAGAAACCTTTTGCTTTCCGTACGCCAGTTTTCGTATTCCAAGTTAACGATTCTTATTATGTGGAAAATACATCAGTATTACACCTGCATTAACGCTATTTGAAACGCATTTGAAGAAACTACCAAAAAATCAGGGCCTCTACAGCTTTGTCTTCTGATGTAATCCATTAATCTCAACGCTAAGGAAGCATTTTGAACATCCTTCAAATGAAAATGATGACGGTTTAAAAAGAATGATTAAGAGTAATTAAAATAGAGCTAGAAAAACGTCTTTTGGTTTGTAGCAAATTAATGACCTTCAATTATATTGCACTTTACTAGATTCCCGTTATAAAGGCAAGTTTTATTGTAACTATTAGGAACAAGTTTAATCGTTGTTTGGTGTTGAGTTGAAAAAATTCAATATGAGCAGGGCCTATCATTCGCCACCCATTAAAAGGAAAAAAACAAATCTATCAGACAACACTTCTACAGTAAACTCATAACAAGGATTCACTGGAGAATTTTCAACAACAGTCCAGTCATGTCATGAACAGCATTATCAATAAGAGTATTGAAATTATTGAAAACTATACACCAGAAAACGGCTAGATATCAAATGATGATCCTACTCGTTGGTGGAATTATAAGCAAATTGTTTAACCCATCGCTTGAAGTAATGCATGGAAATTACTTGGCTGTCTCACACCTAGTTTCGAAGTGAGAGAGTATTTAGAATGTGGCAAATATATGATTGAAAGGAAATAGACTCAGGCAGAAGAAGGCAGAAAAAATTGATATTTTCAGCACAACTTTCCCTATAATTTGGAATTTCAGTACTAGTAATAAGTATAATACTCAGTGTAAAATCTCTTTCATCAATAAGGGCGAAGGGTGGGGGAATAGAGGTCTGGTGTGGATGCATTTGAGTGGGGACTCGTCCACCCCTGTGATAATACAATTAATATTAAACAGATTGTTGGATAAAGTCGAAATATTATTAGCATATATAGTATAAATATAGGTATATATATATAATATATATTATATATATATTATATAATATATAAATATATATTAATATATATATTAATTATTTATATATTATATATATATATATATATAATATATTAGTGATGGGACCTACCTATTATATGCGGTGATTTGGTTCTGTGTGGGCGAGTCTGAAGAGAGTTTGAGAGGATTGGTGAGAGATTTTTGGCAGGGTATTAAAAGGAGGGTTTGAAAGTGAACGTAGATAAGAGTATAGTTATGGTTGTGAGTGAGGACAAGTCTCAGTGTGAAGTTATGTTAGATGATGAAAGCAGCTGGAGCAGTGTTCTGAGTTTTTTAAATATTTAAGGGTATGTGTTGGAACGAGATAGGGACGATGATGCAGAGTGTAGTGAGGAAAGTTGTGAATGGCAGGAAGGTGGCTGGTGCAGATTAAATGTGGTGAATGTAAAGGGACTAAGTCTGAGTGCGCTAGAGTTAATGAGGGTATGTTGTTACGTGTGTTTATTGTATGGTAGTGAGACTATGGACTGGAATAAGAGAGTATAGATCTAAAGTTCAATGTTGTTCAGATGGAATCTTAGGGGTATGCTGGTGTGTGAAAAGAATTAATTTAAGTGAGGAATTGAACGTATAGAGAGTGGCGGTGTGGTGTGAAGAAAGGGGTAAATGAGAGAATAAATTGAGAGTATGTTGAGATGGTTTTTTTGGTCATGTGGAAAGGATGAAATGAAGTCGGTGTTAAGCCGATGTATAGTGGAGAGTGTGTTGGGTACCCGGCTGGGAGACGAAGAGAAAGTGGATTGAGTCGGTGACGAATGTCTGAAGGGAAAAGTTGAGTTTGGCAGAGGCGAGAATAAATGGTGATGATAGGAGAGAATGGCGGGGTTTTGTAATGGGGGAATGGTTGTGGCCCACTGGGCCAGGGATGAACCTTTACATTGACGATTTACCATAGTGAGGGTCGTCGCGGTCCCGTTGAAGCTCTAGGGTGATTTTCTGTCTGTGACGAGCTTCTCACTAATTAATCCACTAATAGGTATAGGCTGGGCTTTCTTTTTCGACGTTTGTATGTTCTCCTCTGCTTTTCTTCGTGCTTGTACAGCACGTTACCAATCTGGGGCATAAGAGGAAGGTGAAGAAAGAAAGAAAGATATATATATAATATATATATTATATATATATAATATATTATATTATTATATATATAATATATATATATATAATTAATATATATATATATATATAATTATCCGAAAATATTTCATATAAATATACCCCATCTATGCGTAGATGAAGAAAAAAAGTTACACTCTGCATTACTAGTTGCACTGTTGCTGATTCTTTGGGTTTTGCTTTCCGAACGTCCTTGAATGAGGTGGATCCGTGGCAATATGGAAATTAATTGCGTCCAGGTAAATTTCGTTTGATGTTGTGTTGCTTACCCACACCCTACTCCATAGTCTCGCGTACTTACGTTAGTTTGCCGGTGCGAGCATGATTTAACTTATATCAGTTTGACTGGTGTGAGCGTATCTCTGTTAACGAAACTTAAACTAAGCATAGGATTATAGACCAATATGCTCTTTTCTCAATCAATGTACCCGATAATGAAGTTGATGCTGTCATTCTGAAGTACGCATAATATATTTATATTTATATATTACTTATATATATATATAAATATAATTTTATATATATATATATATATATATATATTATGATATATATAATTATATATATATATATATTATATATATATATTTATAATATATATATATACATCAAGTAAATTGAAATTAGTTTAACTATTTATTCACTATGTTACTTCTCATTTCGAAGGCAAAAGGATTTTCTCAGGGTTTTTTTGTATAATTCTATCTTACATTGTTGTCATTTATTTTTTACCATTTTGTTAACGGTTATCATAGAATAATAGTTTACAGGAGATTAAAGCCGATCTGGAAGTGGGAAAGGGAACGTGAAGAGAACAAGAAATAGTGCGAGAAGCGGCCCCTTATGGTGGTAGGTGGGATTGGCATAAAAGCAGCCAAGGTTCGATTCTCCACTGTTACATATTCTCTCAGAATCCTTGGTGCCTTTTATAGATGACAAGGAATATGAAGTTGCAGAACGCTTGAACGGGACTGTGCTATTAGTCAAAATAGAGGTATGTTAATATAATATATATAATTATATTATAGTATATTATAGTATATATATATAATATATTATATATATTATATAATATATATGTATATATTATAATAGTATATATTATATAGTATATATATTATATAGTATATATAATATATATAGTATATATATATATATATATATACTATATTATAATATAATATATATATATATATATATATTATATTGTAGTTATTTAATTGGTATTTTTGGTGGTTCAAATTTTGTGGCATTGGCTTTGCATTGTAAACCTTTTATGCTACACTACACTATAAATAATAATAATCTAATAAATAATAATAATAATATATAATAATAATAATACACACAACAATGGGAGAGGGGAGAATGCTCCAAAATTGGTTACTTAACTGTAATTACTTAACTTTCATTCTTTTTTAAATGAAAATAAAATTAATAATTAAACTGTACTCGTGTATATATATATATATATTATATATAATTATAATATATTAATAATATATATATTATATATATATATTATATATATATATATTATATATTATATATTATAATATAAGTTATACGTATATATATTATATTATATATTATATATATATATATATATATGTATATTATATATATATATTATATATATAATATTATAATATATTACTATATATATAATATTAATTGTTATATAATATTTATAAAATATATATATATAATATATATATATATTATATATATATAGTATATATATTATATTATATATTATATATAGATTTATATATATTATATAATATATAATAATTATATATATATATTATATGGACATGGACATGCAGATCGATTTGGTTTGTGTGGTAATCTGGAAGAGTTTGAGAGGATTGTAGAGAGGAATTTAGCAGGATGTGTAAAGGAAAAAGTGGGGGTTTGAAAGTAAACTTAGATAAAAGTAAGGTTATGGTTGTGAAGTGGAGGACAGTCCTTGGTGTGAATTTTATGTTGGATGGTGAGCAATCTGATACAAGTTTGAGTTTAAATATTTAGATATATGGTGGATGAAAAGGGAATGAATGCAGTCTAATAGGAAGTATGAATGGTAGGAAGGTGGGTGGGGGTTCCATTAAATCATTGGTGAATGTTAAAGGGAACTAAGTTTTGAAGATTCGCAGGGTCCTTGAATGTGGTATGTTGTTAACCTGGGTTAAGTATAGTAGTGCAGATGGACAGTCTTAGGCAGTGTGTTTAGCTGTTAGGGAGAATTGAAAAATTTAGGATTGAATGCATTAGGCGAGTTTGTGTAGTGTTTGAAGAAAGGAGTATATGAGAGAATAATAAAGAGTACATTGAGATGGTTTCGGTCATGTGGGAAGGTAGATTGAAGTCTGTTTGGTTTGGGGGATGTCAGGGTGAGTGTGCTGGGAATCAACCTGCTTGGACGAGACCGAAGAAATAAGTGGATTGAGTCAGTATGGATATTCCTGGAGGAAAGGTTGTGAGTTTTGGCAGAGGCCAAAAAAGGTGCATAGTAGGTGGAGTAAATGGTGGGAGTTTTGGTGGGGGTGGTTGTAACCCAAATGGGTCCAAGGCAATGAACTCACATTGACGAATGCATAGTGATAGTTTAGGGTGGTTTTTTCTAATTGCGACATTTCTCCTAAACGGTATGAAGGAGGCGGTAGGTGGGGTTCTTTGTCAACTTGTGTCAAATTTCTTTGTAACTACTTTTCTCTTTCCAGTGCATGTATCGCACCTTCCCAGTCTTGGGGAAGAGAAGGTGGGTGATTATGATGCAAGTGTTTATCGAAAAAGGAGCCAATCGTCATATAACAATGAA
>JABUQX010109213.1:10000-15000 GCA_015478945.1 Trachelipus rathkii
AAATATACTGAAGTGAAATGATAGTGGTTTCATGCGAGAGAAATCGATCAGTCAACGAAAATATCAGATCATCAATAAACGGAATAAAAACTGAGATACGGTAATATGATTCGGGATCTGATGTAGGCACATTACAACGATGTTTCTGGAACTTCGTAGTTCTTGGAATTGTTATTTCAACACCTAAGCTGTCGCATACATTTTTAGCTTGTGTGAATATGGTTTTAAACTCTGTGTCTGCATTTTGTGTATCTTTTTCGAGAAGTTGAATAATGTCTTTCACTAAGTTTATTGCACTTACAATGTCCAAATGGACACTCTGTAACTGTTTTGACAAGGTGTAGGTTATTCCAAGAAATTTACTTAAAACTTATAATGTTATTATAAAATTCAAATTACTGATTGAATTTAACAACGAAGTAGCTTTCTGTGATAATTCACCAGGCCATTCTTTTATTTCTTCCAATGACCCAAGTATTGGCTCAAGAGTCTCTTTAAAAAGGAAAACCGCTTCATGCCGTTCACACCATCTGGTCTCGCACATCTTTTGATCCTCTTGTTATTTTGGTTACTAGAAAACTCTTTTATTTTATCTTCCAGAAGTTTTGTGCGCTTCGAACTCGATCGAAAAAAAGTGCATATTTCAGAGATGAATCCTAAGACGTTTCGAATTGCCTGAATTTTAGAAGAGTCTGAGAGACATAGATTTAAACAATGTGCTACACAATTTGTGTATAGAGCTTTAGGATACTCATTCCGAATAACAGATTCACTCCTCGGAATTCGCCTCTCATGGAAGAGGCTCCATCATATCCTTGGCCTCTTAAATTTTCGAGTTTTAAACCAAGATAGCCGAGTCTCTCCAAAATTACATTTGCCAATACTTTCCCTGAGATATCATAAACCGGAACAAATGATAAAAAATCCTCTCTTAAAGTTAAAGGAGTATCACCTCCATCACCACCAATCGCGTACCTCATAAAGCCAAAACTGTTCTGTTTGGGAAATATTCGTTGTTTCATCAGCTAATGCTGAAAAAATTTTGTTTTTATTAACTTCTTCCACTATTTTCCTTTGTATAAGCTGACTAAATGACTGTATGATTTCATTCTGTATCATCGGACTCGTATACATTGAATTTTTGGACGATAGAAGTAAGTGGTTCTTCAAAACCTGGTCACCTCAATTTGCTCGAAACCTAAGAAGGCTTCTAAAATTTCCGTCATTTTCAGCTGGAGTTGATAATTCAATACGTCCAGAGTCACTTGAGTCTTTTGTAATGCACACCTTTCGTTCCCACATAAACGTCTAATTTAAATGATTGATACAAGTTTTTCTCTATTTTCGTTCCATTTTTCTTATTTTGAGTGTGCATTTGTTTGTTTATGTTTTCTATTTTTTTCTAATATTTATTTTTTTTTATAATAAATATATATATATATATATATATATATATATATATATATATATATATATATATATATATATATATATATATATATATATATATATATATATATATATATATATATATATATATATATATATATATATATATATCAGGGTTGGGTTCAAGTACATTTTTTCAAGTACAAGTACAAGTACTCTAGAATTGTTCAAGTACAAGTACAAGTACAAGTACTCTAGAATTTGTTCAAGTACAAGTACAAGTACAAGTACAAGTACAAGTACTTTATGAAAACTTGCATATATATATATATATATATATATATATATATATATATATATATATATATATATATATATATATATATATATATATATATATATATATATATATATATATATATATAAAAAAAACAAAAATAATATATATATATATATATATATATATATATATATATATATATATATATATATATATATATATATATATATATATATATATACTCTTCTTTGCTCTATATATATATATAATAACTTAATATATATCATCATCATCATCATCATCATCATCATCATCACCACCACCTATCTTATCTCCCCAAGACTGGAGGCAAGGTGCGTAACATATACCGGAAACATAAAAATAGTAGAATATGAAGCAAGTAGAAAAGAAAGCCCAGCCTTACCGCCCCCTTTATACCAATTAGTGAGAACTCGTCGCAGTCAGAAAAAATCCACCCTAGAGCTTCACGGGACCGCGATGGACCCTACCCTATGACATCTCGTCAGTAATGGGGTTCACTCACTGGCCCAGGTAGTCTACGGCCTACCTCCTCTTAAACCCACCATTTCATTCCTGTTTCTTCACCTTTCTTCTCGCCTCTGCCAAACTCACATTTCTCTCTTCCAGGCATTCCTTTTCTGACTCATTCCACTTTTTCTTCTGTCTCCCATCCGGTCGATTCCCAACACACTTACCATTATACATCCGTTTAACCGACCGTCTGTCATTCATCCTTTCCACATGACCAAACCATCTCAACGTACTTTCATTTATTCTCTCATTTACCCCAATCTCCACACCAAGCAACTCTCTAATACGTTCATTCCTCATTTTATCATTTCTTTTCACACCTAACACGCCACTAAGATTGTCCATCTAAACACATTGTAATTTAGATCTATACCTCTTATTCCAGACCATAGTCCCACTACTATACATTAACACGGGTAACAACATACCCTCATGTAAGACCCTAGCACACTCAACACTTAGTCCTTTACATCCACCAACGACACGATTTAACTGCACCAACCACCTTCCTGCCATTCGCTTTCATACTACACTCTGTATCATCCGCTCCCTTTTCATTCAACATATATCCTAAATATTTAAATTCAGACACTTTTTCCAGCTGCTCACCATCTAACATAACTTCACACTGAGGACTGTCCTCACTCACAACCATAACCTCACTCTTATCTACGTTTACTTTCAAACCCCTCCTTTTACACACCCTACCAAATCTTCTCTACTAGTCCTCTCAAACTCTCTTCAATTGATACACAAAACCAAATCATCCTCATATAATAGGTGGGGATCCTTCACTCTCATCCATTCTCCATCATTCTCTAACTCTATCCCTTTTCACCCCTACCTCTAATTCTTTCACAACCTTTCATCCATATACAGATTGGATTGCCAAGGAGACATACCACATCCCTGTCTCGCTCCGCTATTAATATTAAAATAATCCCTTTCGACTCTATTACACACACTTCACTATCGTCATACATACTTTTGATTCTATTCAGAAGCTTACCACCAACACCATATCACTAACACCTGCCATAGATTCCCTATTAATCCTATTATGCGCCTGTTGCAAATCCATAAATCCTAAATACAATTTATTCTTCTCCTCCCTCATTATCCCAATCATTTGTTTCAATGTACAGATTTGATCCACACATCCTCTACCAATTCTAAACGCACCTTATTCTTCCCCAAATTAGTTCTTCACTCATTCGACGCACTCTTTCGACCAAAATATCAACATATATCTTCCCTACAACACTCAATAAACTAATTACCCTATAATACTTACAGTTACCTTTTTCCCCTTACCCTTATATAAAGGTACTAATATTGACCTCCTCCAATCCCTCGGAACTATACCCTCCATAAACGTTTTGTTATGCTACTCCCAAATCCAATGAATCACCATCTCGCCTATATATATATTTATATATATATATATATATATATATATATATATATATATATATATATATATATATATATATATATATATATATATATATATATATATATATATATATATATATATATATATATATATATATATATATATATATATATATATATATTGTATAATTACATATCGTGCGCTATATACTGTGGTTTTTGTGAGGTGAATCTGAAGAGTTTGAGAAGTTGGTAGAAAGATTTGGAGGGTGTGTAAAAGGATGGGTTTGAAAGTAAGCATGTAGATAAGAGTAAGGTTATGGTTATGAGTGAGGACAGTCCTCGGTGTGAAGTTATGCTAGATGGTGAGCAGCTGGAACAAGTGACTTCGTTTAAATATTTAGGATATATAGCTATATGTTGGACGAAAAGGAAACGGATGATGCTGAGTCTAGTAGGTAAGTTGTGAATTGCAGGAAGGAGGCTGGTTCAATTAAATCCTTGATGGATGTAAAGAGACTAAGTCTTGAGTGCGCTAGTGTCTTGCGTGATGGTAAGTTGTTACCTGCAGTGGCGGCTCGTGTAAACTTGGCGTGGAGGGGCTGCAGGTATATATATATATGTATATATATATATATATATATATATATATATATATATATATATATATATATATGCTGCTCTTTATAACTCTTTGCTGCTGTATATATATATATATATATACTTGGCGCTGCATATATATATATATATATATATATATATAACAATCTCGTAAAATAATTTATATTTATGTGTGTGGATAAATTACAACTTTTTTTTTTAATATCGATTGCATGCATTCGAACACATTCTGTAATTAAAAACACATTACATTTGAACTTTAGATGGAACACTAGATGGAAATATAAAATCGATTATCTTTTCTAAAATATCAATATCTGATAGGATTACCCTCATACGGACTATTACTTAATTTTTTATATTTGTGTAAATGTGTGCATAAATTATAGAACTTTTTTTTAAAATATCGATTGCATGCATTCGAACACATTCTGTAATGCAAAAGCCTAAAAAAAAAATGTATTTCAGAGGTGTCAGAAACGAAAAATGTCATTGCCTGCTTATCTATGATTTGGCCTCTCTCTCTCTCTCTCTCTCTCTCTCTCTCTCTCTCTCTCTCTCTCTCTCTCTCTCTCTCTCTCTCTCTCTCTCTCTCTCTCTCTCTCTCTCTCTCTCAATATGTTTCTGTTTTTTAATAAGCAGAGAAAGAGAGAGTACTCTCTCTCTCTCTCTCTCTCTCTCTCTCTCTCTCTCTCTCTCTCTCTCTCTATATATATATATATATATATATATATATATATATATATATATATATATATATATA
>JABUQX010109213.1:20000-41746 GCA_015478945.1 Trachelipus rathkii
ATCATAAATAGGATAGCTCAGTATGGGGGAGAGCAGTAAGAGCAGTGTATCCCATACTGAAAGATAGATAATGGGGGGGGGGGGAAAGGTGACCTTTGAAAGTGCGTTAACACCGATTTTACTATATGTAGCAGAGACATGGAACGACAACAACAAGAGAGGATAGTAGAATACAGTCGACGAAGATGTACGTTTTGAGAAACGATAATGGAAAAAGACTAGAAGAGACAGACAGAGAAACGAAAAGAAAGAATAAGGGAGGAGGTTGGAGTGATGGCTATATTGAATAAGATGGATGCAGCTAGATTGAGGTAGTGGGGACACCTGGAGAGGATGCAAGAGGGAAGAGTAGCCAAAAAGAGATGGGAGTGGAGACCGGAGGAAACGAGACCAAGAGGAAGACCTAGGAAGAGATGGGAAAGCTCGGTGGAGGACTCATTGAGAAGACATGGATTGCCGTCGATGCAGGAGCTGAGGGAAGATGGAGTTTCGGAAGATAGAGGAAGATTCAGAAGAGTGCTGGCCCCGCTGACAGGATCTTGACCCTTCCTGGGAGCGGTTGTAAATTGTTATATATATATATATATATATATATATATATATATATATATATATATATATATATATATATATATATATATATATATATATATATTTAGCAAAAACTTAATATGCATATAATATATATATATATATATATATAAATATATGTATAATATACACACGTAGACAGGGAATTCTTTTGGGGAAAGAAGGTGGGTGATAATATATATATATAATAATATATATATGTATATAATAATAACAATAATAACATATACTTATATATACTACACATATATATATATATATATATATATATATATATATATATATATATGTGTGTGTGTGTGTGTGTGTGTGTGTATGTGTGTGTGTGGTGTACGCAGGATTTGACTTAGGGGCTAGCAAAGGTTGAGTGATTTATGTCCTTGCTCGCACTGATCAATAGACGCCTGGGTTTTTCCTTTTCAAAGGCTAATAAAAATATAATAATATAAAAGTTATTATATATTTATAAATAAATAAAATAACAAATCTACAACAGTTTTAATTAAAAAAATTTGTGTCACTAGTAATATTAAAGTAATATATTAAAGTAATATTTATGGGGGGTTGGCGAGTATTGAGTCCTGAGTGGTAACTAATATTAAATCTAAACTAGCATTAGACGCCTTGGATTTTCAGCGAATTCCGCAATTACATTGGTTTCAATTCGTTCATTTTTTACTTACTAATATTCTATGAATACTCATCCTACATAGTCCATTAAACCTGTCTTCGTTTATTGTGTTTCTTAGCCAAGTATTTACTCTTCAAAGAGTGCTAAAAGACCTTTCAATGGTACTTGTTAAACACGGTAGCACCAGTTCAATTAACAGACAGGTTTTTAATTTGAGGAAAAAAGGGATTGGCTTCTTTAATGACCAGTAAGTTCCAAGTGTTTCAACATTTTCTTTTCCGATTTTTATTAAGCCCGCTCCAGCCACTTTAAGAACTATTGAAATTGATTTTATTGAAGAGTACATTTAGTATTTCAATAAGTGCTTTGTTGCATTAGATAAGATTTCTACAGAGTTAGGTAAAGAAAAGCTATTTTGTGAACTTTTCTTCCAACATTACTTTAGTGAGTTGAAAAAATTCAATCACTTAAATACGATCTACTTAGAAATGTTCATCCTCTTCTTACAGTATTTAACTAGGTTTCGAGAATAGATTTCGGGAGTTTCTTAGTTTGCATATCTCGGCCAACACCGCAGTTCTGGCATCTATTTCTAATTCTAACCACAAAATCAAATGGCTCGCCATAAACCCCGAATATAATACCGAGGAAAATAGGAAAAAGTATCAGGAAATGCTAATCGTGGCTGTCAGAAATGAGGTTCAAGCAAATACATCTCAAGAGCCTAACGAAGTAATGGATTTGGCTAGGTAGCAGTCCAGATGACTTTTTATACGAGTTTTTCATCTACATCACCCGCGTCATTAAATAAAGATGAACTAGAAATAGAAGTGTTTAAATACCTTACGGATAACGACAGATCCCTAGAGTCACTTAATAGGTATCCCTGTGTTAAAAAAGTCTTTTTGCACTACAATACTCCACTACCTTCATCGGCCCCTGTAGAAAGGTTATTCAGCTTTGCGGGTCACATTCACTCTCCAAAGAGATCCAAGCTATCTGATAATATGTTTGAAAGGCTAGTCATTCTTAAAGGTAATTCTTCATATTTGTAATGTTATTAATTAAGTTACTATAAATAAAATCCTTATGTCTTTCTTTTTTTTTATTTATGCTCTATATGGTTACAGAAAATTATTATCATTTATTAATAAGTGATTAACTATGTTTAAATAGATCATTATTACTATTATTATTATTACAATTACCTAACTTTACAATACATTATTACTGCCAATTTTTATTATTATTATTATAATATCATTATTAATATTAATAATATCTACTCTTAATACTTTGCATACCAATAATATCAAACAATGTTGAAAGAAGATCGGCTAGCTAGGGTTCAAAGTGACGCACAATTGAGATAATCTTCTACGTTTATTAATAAAATAAATTATAAAAATTTTAAAAATGAATAATATTGTATCACTAAATTCCATAAATGTATATCATTTATTGCACTAACTTTACATAATGAAACTTAAAATAGATAAAAATTTTAAAAATTTTATATTTCTATTACTTGGTCAATGATAGTAATGTAAATTGCAATTTTTAAAAAAGTTTAAAAACTGTTAGCTAATCCAATGATTTAATCTTTAGCAGTAAATATGTATATGATCATGTACCAAAAAGCCCGAAACTGACCGAAAGTAACGCGTTACATGTAACGGCGTTACATGTAACGAGTAACGGTAACGCTTCAAGGAATTTTAAAATGTAACGATGTAACGATAACGCTACCCTTTTTCTCTCAAGTAAAGAGTAATGGTAACGCTAACCAATTTTATGTAACAAATCCCTCTCTGTATATATATATATATATATATATATATATATATATATATATATATATATATATATATATATATATATCTCTAGCAACAACAATAATATTAATAATAATATATATATAATAATAATATATATATATAATATATAATAATATATATGTATATAATAATATATAATAATATAATA
Source organism: Trachelipus rathkii (assembly GCA_015478945.1). NCBI lineage: Eukaryota > Metazoa > Arthropoda > Malacostraca > Isopoda > Trachelipodidae > Trachelipus > Trachelipus rathkii. The sequence goes on from JABUQX010109213.1 coordinate 23,209, forward strand.
ATATATATATATATACATAATAATAATATATATATATATAATATATAATATATATATAATAATAATATATATATAATAATAATATAATATAATAATAATAATAATAATAATAATAATAATAATATATAATAACAACATATATATATTATATATATATATATGTAATATATATAATATATATGTAATAACAATAATAATAATAATATAATAATATATAATAATAATAATATCAATAATATATATGATGCTCTTCAACTATATCTCAACTCATATAATAATAATATAATAATAATAATATATGCTTATGTATGTATATGTATATATATATATAATAATATATATATATATATATATATATATATATATATAATAATATAAAAATATATATATATATATATATAATATATATATATATATATATATATATATATATATATATATATATATATAATAATATAATATATATATAAATATATAATATGTATATATATAAAAATATAATATATATATATATGTAATAATAATATAACCAATAATAATAATAATAATAATAGCAATAACAATAATATATGTATAACTGCTGTATTTTCTATTATATCTTCAACAATAATAATAAAAAGTCTCCTAAATATAAAATGTATACGTATATATTAATATAATAATAATAATAATAATATGTATATAATAATATTATATATAATATATATATATATATGTATATGTATATATATATAATATAAATCTTTAACAACAATATAACCTTAATAACTTAATATGAAGTAATAATATATGTATAATAATAATAGCATAATATATATATATATATATATATATATGTATATGTATATATATAATAATATATGTATATAATAATAATATATATATATATATATATAATATATATGTAATAATAATATATAATATATATGAAATAACTAACTAATATATAATAATATATATGCTGTAACAATAATATATATATAACATATATGTATATAATATATGTATATATATATAATATTTATATATATATATATGCTTTCTTTATATATATATAATATAAATATATATATATATATATATTTTTAACAAAACTCTTATAGCTCCGTAACTATATCTATACTTGTTTATATATATATATACTACTGCTCTATATATATATATATATATATATATATATATATATACATATATATATATATATATATATATATATATTTCGAGAAAGAGAGGAAGAAAATTCATATCTGGCTATTGTTTGGCTAATTTTTGAAGACTAATTTTGGCCTTAAACTTCTCCAACCATCTGGCAACCTTGCTTGAAGTCTTGGAGATTATTCACAAACTTTTCCCCAAGTTCATTCGTGGCTAGGGATGCCAATATATAAAAAAATATCGATATATCGATAATCGATATTTTAAAAAAATATCAAATTTCCCTCGATACTATCGATCAAAAGGTATCGATATATCGGTTTAAAGAAATATCGTTTATATATATATATATATATATATATATATATATATATATATATATATATATATATATATATATATATATATATATATATATATATATATATATATATAAAATATATATATATATATATATATATAATAAATATATACAATGCTTCTTCTAATATATATATATATATATATATATATATATATATATATATATATATATATATATATATATATATATATATAAAAAAGTTACTTAACGGCTACACGGAACGGGAGGTCGGATCAAACAAAAAAATTTCACAGGTAGACTCTATGATACATAAATAGATGTTCTAGGGGTGAAAGTGATATTTTTTTTTCCTAGAGGTGACCTGAACAGCCCTAACCTGACCTGACCTGACCTAACCTAAAAAAATTGAAAAAAAATTTCATTTCACCTCCAAAACATCTATTTATGTATCATAGTCTATATCTGTGAAAAAAATTTTTTTGATCCGACCTCCCGTTCCATGTAGCTGTTAAGTAACTTTGTCCTAGGACAAAGGTACTTAACGGCTACACGGAACGGGAGGTCGGATCAAAAAAAAAAAATTCACAGGTAGCCTCTATGATACATAAATAGATGCTCTAGGGGTGAAATGAAATTTTTTCCCTAATTGTTTTTCTATGTTCTAAGGGTCAAATGAGGTTAGGTTAGGTTAGGTCAGGTCAGGTAACCCCTAGGAAAAGAAAATCAATTTCCTCCCTAGAATGTCTATACTAATGTTTACTAACTTTAAAACACTACTTATGGACACATCTGATAAAAAATTACAATAATATTTGAAAACCAAATACATATCTTATTTTTTTATTTTATTTTATATCGTAAATAAAAAGGATTAGCTGCTCATACAATATTTTCTTAAAAGATTGAAAAGAGAATATTGGGAGAATGAAATTTGGGGGAAGGGGTAGATTTAATGGTGAAAGATACCTGGCTCCTCCCATTCCCCCAAATTTATGACCGTATCCCTCAAGCAGTCAGTAGTTCGGCAGATTATACACAAAAAAAAATTTCATTACTTTTAAAAGTTTTTAACTTCACCTCTAAAAAATATTATTTTTATTTGTAATTTTGTTTGATATAACTACATTTACTAATTTACCCTATTAGCATGTAGCCGTTAAGTAACTTTAACCATGGACAAAGTTATTCACTTCTAAAAAATTTATTTCATATGTACTTTTGTTTGATATACACTACATTTACTAATTTACCCTATTAGCGTGTAGCCGTTAAGTAACTATAACCTATTTCCAGTGGCGGCTCGTGGTTCTTGTGCAAGGGGGTGCTGCTTTATATATATATATATATATATATATATATATATAGGCCAGCCTCTAGAAGAGACAATCCATATTCAAAAACTCCAATTAGCTACAGGGAAAAGGATACATTGTTGAAAAGCCTGGTAAAATTTTTAGGAGGGAAATGTAAAAAAAAAAAAAGATCATCTCAAAAAACTACAATAGCTACTGAAAAAGGAATACTTTGTAATCCTTGTAAATTTTAGTTAGGAAAATGTAAAAAAAAAAATTAAACAAAATTAGTTCATTTTTTGGGGGGGGGGACTCGAGGCACGGCGGGGAGTAGTATGAAGTAACGAGATAGAGAGTGCCAACATTGCAGAAGGGAGTGCCACATTTGCAAACTGTTGCGTAGCAACATGAAAAATGTATGCACGAGAGCCAGCGCGCGTAGCGCGCGTACATATGATTGTATTTTTTAATGTTTAAGTAATTTTTATGTATGTATATGAAGTATATATATTATTATTATTATTATTATTTACCCTACCCTAACCCCCCTTTTATATTTTCGTATGTGTGCGCACCGTAGTAGGTGCGCACATTCGAGTGTATGTTGATGACGCAGTCATCAACATTACACGAGATGTTCATTACGCACATACACCCGTTACCCCTACCCCCTTTTTTTTTCTTCTCCCCCACCCTCTCTTTACCCCTACCTCTTAGCTGTTGTCATTGCCCCTACCCCCTTTATCTGTTTGCCTCATGACTACATCATCTATCTCTCTCTCTCTTGCCCTGCACACAAATTTCTGCCACAGCACACACACACTTTGTTTCGCGCGGCGCCCCGTTTTTCTCCCCGCCTCCGACTTGGTCCCGCCGCCGCCTTCGCGCACCGTGTCCCGCTTTCCGCCCTCCGCCTCCGCCTCTGCCGCCGCCACCCCCGGTTTGGTATACTCGTTTCGTCTTTCGTTCGCATTGTCATTGAGGAGATGGGGTTTTTACTCCTCCTTACTCCCCCCTCTCTTAGTTCACCCCCCATCTTGTGCTATATATAAAATTGGACAGGATAGGAACTCGAATCCTGTCCTTTCGGCTGCTCCATCACGGTGGTCACCAGGTAAGTATATGACTTATCTGGCCGTGCTAAAGCGGCCTTCCAGTCCTAATCTGAAATTATGTTTATATAGAAATTTGAGTTCAAAATGTGTATTAAATATAAAATAAATGAATAAAAATTTTCATTCCCATACATGCTTTGAGAGTTTCAAGGTGGATTAGTCTAATGAGGTTTGCGGTTAAAATGGCTTAAATCGAAGAAAAGTTAATCCCTTTCAGTTCACGGTTAATTACGTTTTCTCCGATATTCTTACCGATAAGATTACGCCCAGGGCTATGAAAGAAAGATAGTTTTCTTGACAATTAAACTCATATATATATATATATATATATATATATATATATATATATATATATATATTATATATATATATATAATAGATTTGTTCCTTGGGAACCTAGTCTTAATAATAAACAGGAAGACGAACAAAAATGGAGAAAGCATTCTTTATTCATAAACTCTGGACGTTTCGGGTATTACTCGACCCATCTTCAGCAAAAAATTTACTCTAAAAATAATTAAAATTTACAATTAAAATTAAAAGATGAAAAAACTATATAACAATATTAATATTAATACACTATGAATAAAGTTAAATTAAAAATTGGGAAACAAATCACATAAATGAAAATGAAAACAAAATCACAAATTGACATAAAATGGAAAAAAACCTAAGCAAACGCACCTGACAGAATCTAAGTAAATTTTGTAGTGTACTGAGTTAGGAAATTTTAATATTGGAAAATTACAGAATGCAAATATATATATATATATACATAGTTAGTTGGTTAAAACAGAATAATTTAAATTGTTTTGAACAGTATGTTTAAAATTTATAGTGTTAAAATAAAGATCACGAGGAATAAATAAGAAGAGTAAATATATGATATATAATAATAATAATAATAATAATAATAAATAAATAATAACTAATCTCTCAATCACAATATCAATCGAACATAACTACAATAATACACTAAGTATAATAATATCAATAATAATAATATATAATAATAATTAATAATAATAATAATAATAATAATAATAATGACAATAAAAATATAAACATTAAAAATAATATTAATAATAATATAATAATAATAATAATAATAATAATAATAATAATAATAATAATAATAATAATAATAATAATAATAATAATAATAATAATAATAATAATAATAATAATAATAATAATAATTAATAATAATAATAATAAATAATCTAATCATAAATAATCAATAATAATAATACTTATGGTTACAATGATTAAATACAATGACATTAACAATATTACTGTAAAAAAAGTTGGATAGAGGATTGGTCTATATTTAATTCCGGTTTCAAATGATAAATATATAAACTTTCCAAGATATTTCTATCAAGAGAGTCTCTTGCTGAGGTTATAATTTCAAAACTGTCTCGCTAAATTGAGTGGCCGTTTTCCAAGCTATGAGATCGAATTGACTAATGTTTTGGCGTGGTAAGTGGTAAATTAGTTCTGTATGACAAACCCAAGTGTTTTGAAACCCTCAAATGAAGTTGCAGACCTGTTTGACCTACGTAACGGACATTGCAATCCGTACAAGTATACATGTAAACAATGAAGAATCTCAATCTACGGGGAATAAAGTCTCCCCTTAAGCCTGAAAAAGTTAGAAATTTTCATACTATTAGTAGGGATAAAAATAAATTCAGTTGATGGAAATGTTCGGTGCAACGTGGGGCTTAATAGATTTGTCAGCTTCCCAGTATAGTGGCCAATAAATGGAATTTTTAAATATATTCTTTGCTTGGGGACATCGATGAAAGGCTGTCTCGGACGAAATTTATTTTCAAGAAATCTATATACTATTTTAGGAAATATATTAGAAGGGAATAAATTAAAATTAGCAAAATTACTCAAATATTCAATTTCTTCATGGAATTTTTCCCATGAGGTGCAAAGTTTGAATGCTCTGAAAAGCCTACATTGTAGTGCAGATAATTTGTATTTCGTCGGGAGGAAACTAAAAAAATTTATGCCTAATAATGTGGTAGAGGGTTTTCTATATACTGAAGTTGAAAAGGAATTATTATTATGTTTAATTAAAACGTCTAGAAATGGTAGTACATTATTTGATTCTCCTTCCATAGTGAAAACAATATTTGGATGTTTAGTGTTGAGATAGTTTAAAAACAATGAGGCTTGACTTTGATTTTTAAAAACTAAAAAACAGTCATCTACATACCTTTTATATGTTATTGGTTTATATTCAGTTGGGCATTCGTTTAACCATATTTGTTCATGGAAACTTAGAAATGAATTAGCGAAAGCCGGGCCTAATGGTGAACCCATCGCCATTCCGTCTGTTTGACAGTAAAGCTCATTATTAAACAGAAATATTGTGTCTTCAGTAGCCAGATTAAGGAGCTTTGAAAACTGTGATCTATCTAAACCATCAATCATGTGATCTATTGATGAAAACAGACTGTCAACAATAATTCTGCAGGTTTCTTTAACAGGGACATTGGTGAATAGGGACTGTACATCGAAACTAGCCATATAGCAATCATTAATGGAAAGTGAAGTGACGAAATCTGAAAAGTCAAATGAGTTTTTTATGCTGTATTGGTTAATTGTAATAGGTTCTATGAATGGTAGTAAATACTTTGAAAGTTTGTACGTAGGAGAATTAATAGCTGAAAGGATAGGTCTAAAAGGAAGGCCAGGTTTATGGGTTTTGGGTAACCCATATAGTAAGCTTGGGGTAGAGCCTGAAACAAAAAGAGAATTCTGTAAACTAGACACACCTTGTTTTTTGAGAGATCTGAGGAAGTTATTAATTTTATCTTCTATTCGTAAAATGTGTTTGAAAACGTCACCAGTCAGACGACGGAATTTGGAAGAATCTGACAATATTTGTTGTATTTTTTCAATATATGAGGTTTTATCAACAATAACGACTCCTTTTCCCTTATCGGGTCTACAGACGACAATTGATTCATCCCTTCTAAGATTCTGGAGTATTTTAAAATCATTGAAAGAAAAAACAGGTGAAAATATCTTTCTACCGTTAAAGTTATAAAAAAACTTTTTAGTCCAAAATCGTATATCATCGATACATTCCTGAAACCTATTTACATTATGCAAGTTTTTAAGTTGGTAAACACACCTTTCAAAAGCTAAGAAATACTGACAGAAATTAAGTTTAAAAACTGGCAAACTAAAATTTAATCCTAAAGATAAAACTCTCTTCTCTGCGTTAGAAAGAATTTTCTTACTAAAATTGCACACTATTGAGTCACTATTTACTATCAAATTGCTGCGCAAACCAAGTTTGTTCAATTTATCATCCTGTCTACGGCTTGTAGTTAATTTAAACTGTTCTACACGTTTAGTTATAAAATAAATAATATACTTATAATCAATAAAGGACAGAGATAGACGAAGCTGTGAACTACATGTCGAAGTCTCTTCATCGAGTTTATCTATCAGTTTACGTTTGAAATTAATCTCCTTAAGTAGTAGCTTAGATAGCCATGACTTATAAAAATCACTATTGTGCAGTGAAGCTTTATAAAGTTTAAATCTCATGAATTTTGGAACATAATTATATGCTTTACATACCATTAAGAATTGTAGGTCAAGTTTTGCTTTCGTGAGCCTCCTAGATATAGACTCAAATTTTCGGAAATTCGTATACGTCCTTCCATTGTAACGGTTTTTCAATATGTCAGCAATAGATTTGTTCCTTGGGAACCTAGTCTTAATAATAATTTTAGTTTGCCAGTTTTTAAACTTAATTTCTGTCAGTATTTCTTAGCTTTTGAAAGGTGTGTTTACCAACTTAAAAACTTGCATAATGTAAATAGGTTTCAAGAATGTATCGATGATATACGATTTTGGACTAAAAAGTTTTTTTATAACTTTAACGGTAGAAAGATATTTTCACCTGTTTTTTCTTTCAATGATTTTAAAATACTCCAGAATCTTAGAAGGGATGAATCAATTGTCGTCTGTAGACCCGATAAGGGAAAAGGAGTCGTCAATTGTCGTCTGTAGACCCGATAAGGGAAAAGGAGTCGTTATTGTTGATAAAACCTCATATATTGAAAAAATACAACAAATATTGTCAGATTCTTCCAAATTCCGTCGTCTGACTGGTGACGTTTTCAAACACATTTTACGAATAGAAGATAAAATTAATAACTTCCTCAGATCTCTCAAAAAACAAGGTGTGTCTAGTTTACAGAATTCTCTTTTTGTTTCAGGCTCTACCCCAAGCTTACTATATGGGTTACCCAAAACCCATAAACCTGGCCTTCCTTTTAGACCTATCCTTTCAGCTATTAATTCTCCTACGTACAAACTTTCAAAGTATTTACTACCATTCATAGAACCTATTACAATTAACCAATACAGCATAAAAAACTCATTTGACTTTTCAGATTTCGTTACTTCACTTTCCATTAATGATTGCTATATGGCTAGTTTCGATGTACAGTCCCTATTCACCAATGTCCCTGTTAAAGAAACCTGCAGAATTATTGTTGACAGTCTGTTTTCATCAATAGATCACATGATTGATGGTTTAGATAGATCACAGTTTTCAAAGCTCCTTAATCTGGCTACTGAAGACACAATATTTCTGTTTAATAATGAGCTTTACTGTCAAACAGACGGAATGGCGATGGGTTCACCATTAGGCCCGGCTTTCGCTAATTCATTTCTAAGTTTCCATGAACAAATATGGTTAAACGAATGCCCAACTGAATATAAACCAATAACATATAAAAGGTATGTAGATGACTGTTTTTTAGTTTTTAAAAATCAAAGTCAAGCCTCATTGTTTTTAAACTATCTCAACACTAAACATCCAAATATTGTTTTCACTATGGAAGGAGAATCAAATAATGTACTACCATTTCTAGACGTTTTAATTAAACATAATAATAATTCCTTTTCAACTTCAGTATATAGAAAACCCTCTACCACATTATTAGGCATAAATTTTTTTAGTTTCCTCCCAACGAAATACAAATTATCTGCACTACAATGTAGGCTTTTCAGAGCATTCAAACTTTGCACCTCATGGGAAAAATTCCATGAAGAAATTGAATATTTGAGTAATTTTGCTAATTTTAATTTATTCCCTTCTAATATATTTCCTAAAATAGTATATAGATTTCTTGAAAATAAATTTCGTCCGAGACAGCCTTTCATCGATGTCCCCAAGCAAAGAATATATTTAAAAATTCCATTTATTGGCCACTATACTGGGAAACTGACAAATCTATTAAGCCCCACGTTGCACCGAACATTTCCATCAACTGAATTTATTTTTATCCCTACTAATAGTATGAAAATTTCTAACTTTTTCAGGCTTAAAGACATTATTTCCCACAGATTGAGATCCTCTATAGTTTACATGTATAAGTGTACGGATTGCAATGTCCGTTACGTAGGCCAAACAGGTCTACAACTTCATTTGAGGGTTTCAAAGCATTTGGGTTTATCATATAGAACTAATTTGCCATTGACCACGCCAGAACATTCGTCTATTCGATCTCATAGCTTGGAAAATGGCCATCAATTCAGAGAAGTTTTGAATCTTGCCTCAGCAGTCGATTCTCATGATAGAGATCTGAAAGTTTTATATTTATCATCTTTGAAAACAGAATTAAATAAAGACAAATCCTCTATCAACTTTTTTTTCACAGTGTTTGTATATGGGGTATGGTTGGGCTGAGTGAGTGCTGTATTAGGCATTATGTAGCACGGCAGTTAAAGAGAGGATCATGGTATATACTAGTTCATTAAAAAAATGATTATCAACGTAAATTATTGTAATATATAAATTGGTTGCATGATAAGTGGATGAGAGATTCTTCGTTATTATTATTTATTAATTATATTATTAATTATTATTATTTTATTATTATTATTATTATTTATTATTATTAGTTATGGGATATTAATTATGTAATTCAGGATTAATGCATATGGGGGACCGCCATCTATAACATTTTATTATTATTTTATATGTAAGTGTCGTAATATTTATTATTTGTTTGTCATTTATATGTATATATTATTTATTAATATATTATTATTATGTATTATTATTATCTCATTATTATATATTATTGTGTTTTAGGTATATTTTTTTATATAATTGTCATGTTTTAATTTATTAATTTTGATTTATTATTAGGTTGATTAATTCTAAATCTATATCTAATTTTATTATCTGCTAATAGTAATTTTATGATCTTACTGTAACTTGGTTTTTGGTTTTTTTTAGATATTTTTTGGGGATTAAATATCACTAGCTATGAAACATTTATTTAGAACATAATTTAAGCAACACTGGTTCATAAAAAACATAATTATTTACTGTTTTAAAACCAACTAACTAGTATTATATATATTATTTGCATTCTGTAATTGTCCAAATATTAAATTTTCTAAACTCAGTACCTGGTTGAAAGCACGTAACTGAGATAGAACAGACCCGACCCCTTAAGTTTTTTCTCTTCTCCCTTCTATTCCCTGGTGGATCATTTTCTTTTTCTCCTCTTCAATTTCTCTGCCATTTTAAAATCGTAATCTTCTAAATAGTTATTCAATTTTTCTTCGTAAAGATTGATTTCGCATTCTTTAATTTTACTAAATTCGTACCAAATTATATTAATATTTTATATATTTGTTTTTTGCATCTTTTTAAGTTATTATATTTTAATTAATTATAATGTAGAGTAAAATTTTTTTGCTGAAGATGGGGTCAAGTAATAACCGAAAGTCAGGGTTTATGGAATATTAAGAATGGTTTCTCCATTTTGTTTCGTCTTCACTAAAATTATTATTAAGACTAGGTTCCCAAGGAACAAATCTATTGCTGACATATTGAAAAACCGTTACAATGAAGACGTATTACGAATTTTCCGAAAATTTGAGTCTATATCTAGGAGGCTCACGAAAGCAAAACTTGACCTACAATTCTTAATGGTATGTAAAGCATATAATTATGTTCCAAAATTCATGAGATTTAAACTTTATAAAGCTTCACTGCACAATAGTGATTTTTATAAGTCATGGCTATCTAAGCTACTACTTAAGGAGATTAATTTCAAACGTAAACTGATAGATAAACTCGATGAAGAGACTTCGACATGTAGTTCACAGATTCGTCTATCTCTGTCCTTTATTGATTATAAGTATATTATTTATTTTATAACTAAACGTGTAGAACAGTTTAAATTAACTACAAGCCGTAGACAGGATGATAAATTGAACAAACTTGGTTTGCGCAGCAATTTGATAGTAAATAGTGACTCAATAGTGTGCAATTTTAGTAAGAAAATTCTTTCTAACGCAGAAAAGAGAGTTTTATCTTTAGGATTAAATTTTAGTTTGCCAGTTTTTAAACTTAATTTCTGTCAGTATTTCTTAGCTTTTGAAAGGTGTGTTTACCAACTTAAAAACTTGCATAATGTAAATAGGTTTCAGGAATGTATCGATGATATACGATTTTGGACTAAAAAGTTTTTTTATAACTTTAACGGTAGAAAGATATTTTCACCTGTTTTTTCTTTCAATGATTTTAAAATACTCCAGAATCTTAGAAGGGATGAATCAATTGTCGTCTGTAGACCCGATAAGGGAAAAGGAGTCGTTATTGTTGATAAAACCTCATATATTGAAAAAATACAACAAATATTGTCAGATTCTTCCAAATTCCGTCGTCTGACTGGTGACGTTTTCAAACACATTTTACGAATAGAAGATAAAATTAATAACTTCCTCAGATCTCTCAAAAAACAAGGTGTGTCTAGTTTACAGAATTCTCTTTTTGTTTCAGGCTCTACCCCAAGCTTACTATATGGGTTACCCAAAACCCATAAACCTGGCCTTCCTTTTAGACCTATCCTTTCAGCTATTAATTCTCCTACGTACAAACTTTCAAAGTATTTACTACCATTCATAGAACCTATTACAATTAACCAATACAGCATAAAAAACTCATTTGACTTTTCAGATTTCGTCACCACTTTCCATTAATGATTGCTATATGGCTAGTTTCGATGTACAGTCCCTATTCACCAATGTCCCTGTTAAAGAAACCTGCAGAATTTTTGTTGACAGTCTGTTTTCATCAATAGATCACATGATTGATGGTTTAGATAGATCACAGTTTTCAAAGCTCCTTAATCTGGCAACTGAAGACACAATATTTCTGTTTAATAATGAGCTTTACTGTCAAACAGACGGAATGGCGATGGGTTCACCATTAGGCCCGGCTTTCGCTAATTCATTTCTAAGTTTCCATGAACAAATATGGTTAAACGAATGCCCAACTGAATATAAACCAATAACATATAAAAGGTATGTAGATGACTGTTTTTTAGTTTTTAAAAATCAAAGTCAAGCCTCATTGTTTTTAAACTATCTCAACACTAAACATCCAAATATTGTTTTCACTATGGAAGGAGAAACAAATAATGTACTACCATTTATAGACGTTTTAATTAAACATAATAATAATTCCTTTTCAACTTCAGTATATAGAAAACCCTCTACCACATTATTAGGCATAAATTTTTATAGTTTCCTCCCGACGAAATACAAATTATCTGCACTACAATGTAGGCTTTTCAGAGCATTCAAACTTTGCACCTCATGGGAAAAATTCCATGAAGAAATTGAATATTTGAGTAATTTTGCTAATTTTAATTTATTCCCTTCTAATATATTTCCTAAAATAGTATATAGATTTCTTGAAAATAAATTTCGTCCGAGACAGCCTTTCATCGATGTCCCCAAGCAAAGAATATATTTAAAAATTCCATTTATTGGCCACTATACTGGGAAGCTGACAAATCTATTAAGCCCCACGTTGCACCGAACATTTCCATCAACTGAATTTATTTTTATCCCTACTAATAGTATGAAAATTTCTAACTTTTTCAGGCTTAAAGATATTATCCCCCACAGATTGAGATCCTCTATAGTTTACATGTATACGTGTACGGATTGCAATGTCCGTTACGTAGGCCAAACAGGTCTACAACTTCATTTGAGGGTTTCAAAGCATTTGGGTTTATCATATAGAACTAATTTGCCATTGACCACGCCAGAACATTCGTCTATTCGATCTCATAAGTTGGAAAATGGCCAATCAATCTCACGAGACAGTTTTGAAATCCTGGCCCAGCAAGGGATTCTCTTGATAGAAAGATCCTGGAAAGTTTATATATTTATCATTTGAAACCAGAATTAAATAAAGACCAATCCTCTATCCAACTTTTTTTACATTAATATTGTTACTGTCATTGTATTTACTCATTGTAACAATAAGTATTTTATTATTATTATTATGATTATGATTAATGATTATTAATTAACTTATACTATTTTATTATTATTATTATGATTATTTATTATTTTATTTTATTATTATTTATTATTATTATTAATTATTATTATTTTATTTATTATTATTATTATTATTTATTATTATTATTATTATTATTATTATTATTATTATTATTATTATTATTATTATTATTATTATTATTATTATTATTATTATTATTATTATTATTATTATTAATTTATTATTATTATTATTATTTTTATCTGTTTATTATTATTATTATTATTATTATTAATTATTATTATTATTATTATTATTCATTCTTATTATTCTTATTATTTACTGTTTTTTAGTTTCATTGTTCAATCCAACTTGTATTTTAACACTATAAAACATACTGTTTCAAACAATAATTATTCTGTTTAACAACTAACTTGTATATAATATATATATATTTGCATTCTTGTAATTTTCAAAAATTAAAATTTCCTAACTCAGTACACTACAAAATTTACTTAGATTCTGTCAGGTGCGTTTGCTTAGGTTTTTTCTCCATTTTATGTCAATTTGTGATTTTGTTTTCATTTTCATTTATGTGATTTGTTTCCCAATTTTTAATTTAACTTTATTCATAGTGTATTAATATTAATATTGTTATATAGTTTTTTCATCTTTTAATTTTAATTGTAAATTTTAATTATTTTTAGAGTAAATTTTTTGCTGAAGATGGGTCAAGTAATACCTTTTTGCTGAAGATGGGTCGAGTAATACCCGAAACGTCCAGAGTTTATGAATAAAGAATGCTTTCTCCATTTTTGTTCGTCTTCCTGTTTATTATTAAGACTAGGTTCCCAAGGAACAAATCTATTGCTGACATATTGAAAAACCGTTACAATGAAGACGTATTACGAATTTTCCGAAAATTTGAGTCTATATCTAGGAGGCTCACGAAAGCAAAACTTGACCTACAATTCTTAATGGTATGTAAAGCATATAATTATGTTCCAAAATTCATGAGATTTAAACTTTATAAAGCTTCACTGCACAATAGTGATTTTTATAAGTCATGGCTATCTAAGCTACTACTTAAGGAGATTAATTTCAAACGTAAACTGATAGATAAACTCGATGAAGAGACTTCGACATGTAGTTCACAGCTTCGTCTATCTCTGTCCTTTATTGATTATAAGTATATTATTTATTTTATAACTAAACGTGTAGAACAGTTTAAATTAACTACAAGCCGTAGACAGGATGATAAATTGAACAAACTTGGTTTGCGCAGCAATTTGATAGTAAATAGTGACTCAATAGTGTGCAATTTTAGTAAGAAAATTCTTTCTAACGCAGAAAAGAGAGTTTTATCTTTAGGATTAAATTTTAGTTTGCCAGTTTTTAAACTTAATTTCTGTCAGTATTTCTTAGCTTTTGAAAGGTGTGTTTACCAACTTAAAAACTTGCATAATGTAAATAGGTTTCAGGAATGTATCGATGATATACGATTTTGGACTAAAAAGTTTTTTTTATAACTTTAACGGTAGAAAGATATTTTCACCTGTTTTTTCTTTCAATGATTTTAAAATACTCCAGAATCTTAGAAGGGATGAATCAATTGTCGTCTGTAGACCCGATAAGGGAAAAGGAGTCGTTATTGTTGATAAAACCTCATATATTGAAAAAATACAACAAATATTGTCAGATTCTTCCAAATTCCGTCGTCTGACTGGTGACGTTTTCAAACACATTTTACGAATAGAAGATAAAATTAATAACTTCCTCAGATCTCTCAAAAAACAAGGTGTGTCTAGTTTACAGAATTCTCTTTTTGTTTCAGGCTCTACCCCAAGCTTACTATATGGGTTACCCAAAACCCATAAACCTGGCCTTCCTTTTAGACCTATCCTTTCAGCTATTAATTCTCCTACGTACAAACTTTCAAAGTATTTACTACCATTCATAGAACCTATTACAATTAACCAATACAGCATAAAAAACTCATTTGACTTTTCAGATTTCGTCACTTCACTTTCCATTAATGATTGCTATATGGCTAGTTTCGATGTACAGTCCCTATTCACCAATGTCCCTGTTAAAGAAACCTGCAGAATTATTGTTGACAGTCTGTTTTCATCAATAGATCACATGATTGATGGTTTAGATAGATCACAGTTTTCAAAGCTCCTTAATCTGGCTACTGAAGACACAATATTTCTGTTTAATAATGAGCTTTACTGTCAAACAGACGGAATGGCGATGGGTTCACCATTAGGCCCGGCTTTCGCTAATTCATTTCTAAGTTTCCATGAACAAATATGGTTAAACGAATGCCCAACTGAATATAAACCAATAACATATAAAAGGTATGTAGATGACTGTTTTTTAGTTTTTAAAAATCAAAGTCAAGCCTCATTGTTTTTAAACTATCTCAACACTAAACATCCAAATATTGTTTTCACTATGGAAGGAGAATCAAATAATGTACTACCATTTCTAGACGTTTTAATTAAACATAATAATAATTCCTTTTCAACTTCAGTATATAGAAAACCCTCTACCACATTATTAGGCATAAATTTTTTTAGTTTCCTCCCGACGAAATACAAATTATCTGCACTACAATGTAGGCTTTTCAGAGCATTCAAACTTTGCACCTCATGGGAAAAATTCCATGAAGAAATTGAATATTTGAGTAATTTTGCTAATTTTAATTTATTCCCTTCTAATATATTTCCTAAAATAGTATATAGATTTCTTGAAAATAAATTTCGTCCGAGACAGCCTTTCATCGATGTCCCCAAGCAAAGAATATATTTAAAAATTCCATTTATTGGCCACTATACTGGGAAGCTGACAAATCTATTAAGCCCCACGTTGCATCGAACATTTCCATCAACTGAATTTATTTTTATCCCTACTAATAGTATGAAAATTTCTAACTTTTTCAGGCTTAAAGATATTATCCCCCACAGATTGAGATCCTCTATAGTTTACATGTATAAGTGTACGGATTGCAATGTCCGTTACGTAGGCCAAACAGGTCTACAACTTCATTTGAGGGTTTCAAAGCATTTGGGTTTATCATATAGAACTAATTTGCCATTGACCACGCCAGAACATTCGTCTATTCGATCTCATAGCTTGGAAAATGGCCACTCAATCTCACGAGACAGTTTTGAAATCCTTGCCTCAGCAAGTGACTCTCTTGATAGAAAGATCCTGGAAAGTTTATATATTTATCATTTGAAACCAGAATTAAATAAAGACCAATCCTCTATCCAACTTTTTTTACATTAATATTGTTACTGTCATTGTATTTAATCATTGTAACCATAAGTATTATTATTATTATTATTATGATTATGATTATGATTATTATTATTATTATTATTATTATTATTATTATTATGATTATTATTATTATTATTATTATTATTAATATATTATTATATTATTATTTTTTATTATTAATTATATTAATTATTATTATTAATTATTATTATTTTTTTAATGTCTAAAATTCTAAAAATTAAAAATTGTCATTATTATTATTATTGATTATTATTATTATTTATTATTAGTTATTATTAAATATTATTATTTTATTAATTATTATTATTGTATTGTTATGTATTATTATTTTATTATTATTAATTATATATATATTATTTAATTATTATTATTATTATTATTATTATTGTTATTATTATTTTTTTTTTTTTTAGTTTACTGTTCATCAACTTGTATTTTAACACTATAAATTTAACATACTGTTTCAAACAATAATTATTCTGTTTTAACCAACTAACTATGTATATATATATATATATTTGCATTCTGTAATTTTCCAATATTAAAATTTCCTAACTCAGTACACTACAAAATTTACTTAGATTCTGTCAGGTGCGTTTGCTTAGGTTTTTCTCCCATTTTATGTCAATTTGTGATTTTGTTTTCATTTTCATTTATGTGATTTGTTTCCCAATTTTTAATTTAACTTTATTCATAGTGTATTAATATTAATATTGTTATATAGTTTTTTCATCTTTTAATTTTAATTGTAAATTTTAATTATTTTTAGAGTAAATTTTTTGCTGAAGATGGGTCAAGTAATACCCGAAACGTCCAGAGTTTATGAATAAAGAATGCTTTCTCCATTTTTGTTCGTCTTCCTGTTTATTATTAAGACTAGGTTCCCAAGGAACAAATCTATTGCTGACATTTGAAAACCGTTAATGAAGACGTAATTACGAATTTTCCGAAAATTTGAGTCTATATCTAGGAGGCTCACGAAAGCAAAACTTGACCTACAATTCTTAATGGTATGTAAAGCATATAATTATGTTCCAAAATTCATGAGATTTAAACTTTATAAAGCTTCACTGCACAATAGTGATTTTTATAAGTCATGGCTATCTAAGCTACTACTTAAGGAGATTAATTTCAAACGTAAACTGATAGATAAACTCGATGAAGAGACTTCGACATGTAGTTCACAGCTTCGTCTATCTCTGTCCTTTATTGATTATAAGTATATTATTTATTTTATAACTAAACGTGTAGAACAGTTTAAATTAACTACAAGCCGTAGACAGGATGATAAATTGAACAAACTTGGTTTGCGCAGCAATTTGATAGTAAATAGTGACTCAATAGTGTGCAATTTTAGTAAGAAAATTCTTTCTAACGCAGAAAAGAGAGTTTTATCTTTAGGATTAAATTTTAGTTTGCCAGTTTTTAAACTTAATTTCTGTCAGTATTTCTTAGCTTTTGAAAGGTGTGTTTACCAACTTAAAAACTTGCATAATGTAAATAGGTTTCAGGAATGTATCGATGATATACGATTTTGGACTAAAAAGTTTTTTTATAACTTTAACGGTAGAAAGATATTTTCACCTGTTTTTTCTTTCAATGATTTTAAAATACTCCAGAATCTTAGAAGGGATGAATCAATTGTCGTCTGTAGACCCGATAAGGGAAAAGGAGTCGTTATTGTTGATAAAACCTCATATATTGAAAAAATACAACAAATATTGTCAGATTCTTCCAAATTCCGTCGTCTGACTGGTGACGTTTTCAAACACATTTTACGAATAGAAGATAAAATTAATAACTTCCTCAGATCTCTCAAAAAACAAGGTGTGTCTAGTTTACAGAATTCTCTTTTTGTTTCAGGCTCTACCCCAAGCTTACTATATGGGTTACCCAAAACCCATAAACCTGGCCTTCCTTTTAGACCTATCCTTTCAGCTATTAATTCTCCTACGTACAAACTTTCAAAGTATTTACTACCATT
>JABUQX010109214.1:0-12500 GCA_015478945.1 Trachelipus rathkii
AAGGAACCGAAGAATTTATATAATTATCAAGTTATATTATATAGTATATATATACATATATATATTACTTATATAATAATAAATATATACTTGAGTTAGACTTGATAAAGTATTTTCCCAAGTTTATAAAGAGAATTTAGAATTCTATTTTATAAATAGTTTAATTTTCAACACTTTTTCGATTAAGTTCTTGTTCTTTCGGATCGCGTTTTTAGATCGCCGGCTTTTTGAGAATAGTCTTTCTTTTCACAACCGAATGTTTGCTGGGAATACGCAAGAAAATCTTTAGCTACTTTACTAAGTATTGGGAACAAAAGCCTCCTTTTCCTTCCAAAATGTTAAAATGTCGAAATCAAGTTGTTCTCTTATAGTCCTGTCCTTTTTTGAATAATAATTTCTTGTAAAGTCGAAGTTCATTTTTATACGAGATGATCTACACCCCGCATGATTCACCTAATCGCAGTCACTATAAACTTGTAGAACTTTGTAAGTAAATGTCCAAACATTGATTTTACTCTCCGAGATGTCTTGAAATATTTAATATCATGATCAAAAGTTTTGAAGAAAGGTCTGGATCTCGCTTCGTAGTTTAGTTGGTATTCTACAGTAACGTCCTCTTGTAATTTTCTTATATTTTCCTTTAACAGTCCTACCTCCTTTTCACATTTCATAATATCTCCAAGTCAGAAACAGAAAAATATTTTATTTTCTTAAATTTTTGACGGTCCACAGTATGTTGACATTAGACAAATTGGGTTTTGAACGTAGGGGATTAGTCTTATTTGATCCCTAACTCATTTCTGGATTTTGTTCTTAGGCCTTTTCTGTTTCTCTTCATTGCAAATCATCTATGCTGATAACTGACGAGCTTATAGCATAAACAGTCTTGGAACAATTATCGGGAGATGTATAGGATATTTATTCCACACAAAATTTGCGATGTTTCTTTGAAAGGTCTATGACATTTCTTGCAATTCTCCTAAAATAATTTTTTCGATTTGTTTGATATACCAGGGATCGGAAGTTTTTAACTTGCAAAAGCTGCAATTAATTTTAAATCATTGCTTCCTGCTTGACTGACAGCTTCGTCTATCACAGGTAATGAACTATTCCATCTTGTTTTACAATCTCCACTGTATTTTGTTTGATTATGTGCAAGTATTTTTTTTTTTTATGTTATAGATTGTCTTTTGTACTATTCCAAATTTTTGGAGATCTTTTGAATAACGTTGCAATATTTCGAAATCTTACCACCAATGTTTGATGTAAATGTTTTGAATTTTGTGGTAATTGGAATAAATACGTTATATACAAAGGTTTATAAAATGTGCAATGATCCAAGGTAAAAATGCTTTTTCTTTCATGTCTGACAATGCTATTAATAACATTTTATACAATTTAATAAGTAACAGCAAGGAAGCGCATTCTAAATTTAAGTGTCTTGAAAACACTTTGATCTATGAAGCAGCTTATGTTATCACCTGTAATGAGATTCATCACAATGGAATGCCATCCGATACAAAAAGAACACGCCCAATTTCCAAGTTTTCATCAATTGAGTGTGAATTAGGGCTAAAAACTGACTTTGATTTTTTGGTGCATGTCCATAAATCGAATGTTACATTAAATTGATTAAACTTACCATCTTCGGACTGGCTTGACAACATACTTTGAATTTTTTGTCTCATGTCGTCGTACAAACAATTTATATGATTCGTTGCAATTGCTCTTCGTGTCGGGGCTTGATATTCAGCCGATCGAGAAATTCTAATGATGTTTTCCCTAATATATATATATAATATATATATATTATATATATACTATATTATAAACTATATATATATATATAATAACTTATATATAGTACTATTATATCATCATACTACCCCTATATCATATATATATATTTAGCTTATATATATATATATAGTAATATATATATATTATATTATATATATATTATGGACGAAATTATAGCTAACCGCGGACATGGAACGGGACGTTCGGATTTCAACAAATCCTTTTCAACAGGGTGACTCTATGATAATAAAAAGATGTTCTAGGGGTGAAATGGCATTTTTTATTTTTTGTTTCCTCTTTTAATATCATCAGGTTAGGAACTCGGATTTAAAAAAAACTCTCAAAAGTAAGATGCTAACCTACACTAACTAACCTAGAATGCACCCCTGTGAATTTTTTTAAAATGCGACTAATAACCTGAAATAAAAATGATTTTTTTTTTCTTTCAACCCCTAGAACATCTTTATATGTCCCATATGTTAATTTTTTTTTAAATCCGAAGTTCCGTTCCGTGTCACCGTTACTAACTCTCAAAAGTAAATGCTAAGATATACTACTTAATTATATTTTCTGTGACATTAATACATTTACACATCACTATACATATAATATACATATATATATCATATATATTATATAACTATGGTAAACAGCTTACTTAACAGCCACAGGTTAATACTGAAAATTATTAAATGTTCTTTATACAAACAAAAACTTGTATACAAAAGGCAGAAATTTGGAGGAGCTGCAGCTGCAATATTTTTTGATAAAGTAATAATATTTTCATTACTCTCATGAATTATTACCATTTTACGAGACTTCTTTTACTTGCGCGTAATTCAATCCATATTATATACTATTGTCATGTTGTACGGCTAACGTTCTTCTATGGTCTAACAAATACGTATTGAAATATCATTCCATTTTCAAATTTAATTTAAAAACAATTACACAAAGGGGGAACTGTATTACGCTCACAGACTCGTAACTGAAATCTAACCTACCCTACTAAAAAAAATTTCCATTTTCGCGCATCTAGAACATTTTCTAATACGTTCATAAGGGTCTCCTGTGAAAATTTTTTGAATCTGACTGTCCCGTTCGGCGAATGGGCGTTTTAAGTAAGTTTGTCATATATATATAATATAAATATATAATATACTATATATATATATATATATAGTATATATATACTATATATAATTTATTATTAATATATATATATATTTAACTATATTAATATATATATAATATATACTAAATATATTATATCACTATAATATATATATAGTATATAAGTAAACTATATATAATATATAACTAACTTTATTATAACACAAGTAACTTAACTTTAAGAAATAGATTTTATATTTTAACTCAGAAAAAACATAGTTCAATAACTAACTACTTACAGAAAAGCCGGAGATTCTACGATCAATGACTATCAGATCAGCGGCCACCATTCCACAAACAGCTTGATCAAATTGATTTTTCCTTCAGGAATTCCATCCTGTTTTTTTTCACTTTGAATCAAGATTGGTTTTAAAATAAGATCACACACTACAATGATTTCATTTCATTTTTAATTTTATTTCTTTCTTTCTTTGTAAAGTTGTATATGATTTCGTCTTAAACAGCCTGTCTCATTTGAAAGCTTCTTATTGATTTTTAGAAAAACACAAAATCGGCATTTTTTTATCTGATTATCACAGTTTTCTCATAGAGTCGACAAAGTTTCCCATTTGTAATGTTCGGCTGCAAAGTATTTTCGTGATGTTCCTGAACAGACGTCCACTCCATGAGGTTGTAAGGTACTTCATAGTGGATGGTACTTCGTTCAAGTCTGAGGCACTTGAAGACGTCATTTTATTTCTTACCTTTACGTTTGATTTTTTTGATAGGCTATATTTTTTAATACAACGCTAGTTTTTTTTTCTTTTAAAAAGTTAAAATAAATATCCAGAGATATTTAGTTTTTGACAAAAAGATACTGTAATTCAACATATAATTAAACAATAATTTTCTGTGCTAGAATACAGCTTACAATTTGAAATATTTACAGCACAATGAGCACACTCAATATTCTTAATCACTTCCAGCCACTGCGATTGCTATACAACTGAATCCGACTGACGTTAGTGATTTAATTTCAAAGTTCGGAGATGCAGACTCAGCATCTCAGAGACTCTGACCTTGAGTTATATTGAAATGACGACTCGCGGTCTTTGAGTTAGTATATAAAACTCTAGAATATATATATATAATATATTATATATATATATATAGTATATATATTATATATATATAATATATATATATACTACGAATCTTTTTGAAATTGAATTCTGAAGAGGCACCGCACCCGGCCGCACCGCACCGCAACCAAAATCTTCGCACCGCGCACCGCAATCCGCACCAAAAGCTCGCACCGCGCACCACACCGCACACACCTAAGTAAAAAAATTCTCGACCGCGCACAGCACCGCAACCGACATTTACAAGCTCGCACCGCGGCACCGTTCATCGGCACCGCACCGGTGCGTTTGCCAACCCTAATATATATATATATATATAATTATATATATATATAATATATATATATATATATATATATATATATATATGATATATATATATAATATATATATATTATGTATATATATATAAATAAGAGAGAAGAGGATAAATTTGAATATACTTTTGTCCCAGTAGAGATCAAACTTGAAAAATAACTCCTCGAAACTTATAATAAATATTAAATAATATGGTGTTTCTTCCCCTGAGAGAATGGTTAGCATTTCCATCAGGAGAGAGGAAAGGCGAATTATTATTATTATTATTATTATTATTATTATTATTATTATTATTATTATTATTATTATTATTATTATTATTATTATTATTATTATTATTATTATTATTATTATTATTATTATTATTTTAAAAAAATGAGATTTTTTTCGTAGCCACCGGTTAATTTTTTGTGCGTATTTTAAACAAAAAATAAAGTTCTTTTTTTTATCCATGTTGGGTTTAACCATTTATAAATATTATAAATAAAATATTATAAATAATATAACGTGATTATTACCGGAAAAGGAACGTAAACTCTTTTGATTTCAGGTACAAATTATTTTGCACTTATAGTAATAAATTATATCATTGATTCAGTGACCAAAAATATAAACGATTTTTAAAAAATAAACTTTGGAAATGATATAATACTGTTTGTATCGGTTTAATCAATAATCAACACAGAAATGCATTCGCAAGATATTACATATTTTGTGCTCTTAAAATTAATGTGTGCAACTAGTTGGGGATTAAAATGAAACTCCTCTGGTTTCCAGGCATGAATAACAAGGGGAGTTGAACCCAAAGAAAAAGGATTGAGAAATTTAACAGGAAACGGAGTATGAGTTTAAAATTTATTACATTATCCACCATTTTAAGCACAACTCAACTAATACCAATTACCTTTTAATTATATATATAGATATATATATTATCTATTATCACTTATCAGATATATTAGTATAAGATATATATATATATATATATATATAATATATACTATAATATATCATATATAATATATATATTCTTCATAAAAAGTGGACTTTCATCCGAATTCTCGAATGCAGATTCATAATCATTATTACTATGCGAAATAATTAACCGGGATTCCGATTCCCAAAAAATATCTCGATTTTTCCGGGATCCATCGTTTCATACATATATATATATATATATATATATATATATATATATATATAATATATATATATATATATATATATATAATATATATTATACATATATATATATATATATCTATATAATATATATATTATATATATATAAATATAATATAATACTATATATAATATATATATATATATATATATATATATATATATATATAATATATATATATTATATATTATATATATATATTAGTATCCTATATTTTATGATATTATCTAATATATAGTATACTATATAACTATATATATATCTATTATACGTTTATATTATATATATAATATATATATATATATATATCTATATTATATAGTATATATATATATATATTAATATATATATATATATATCAGTATTATTATATATATTATTACTAATATATATATTTATACTATATACTTATATATTAACTGATAAATAATATTAAATTAAAAGACGAATATAGCAAACATCATTATACGAGTTACGGACAATGACAATGAACTCCTTCGAAAATATATTAAAACTATTTTATAGTGAATACTTTTTGAAAATTGCAAGACTAACATATAGATGAGAGTTAATTTTGTATTGATATAAAGACTTTCAAGAGGATGATATACTACATCCAATGGTCTTGGTATTCCCTGAATAGCAATACTGAAAAATCTACAACTCTTCTCTTAAACTTGGAGACAGAATTTAAGTGAGAGCTATAGTGCGATAATTAGGAGGTGAGAAGCGACTATCCTTCTTCGAAAACTGTTGGGAATACGCAAGCTTCCAACACTGAGGAAGTTTGTTTGTACTTTGTACTAAGGCATTGAAAAGAACTAAACAAGGAAAGGCGCCATCTAAGAAAGAGACAAAATGTCATATGGGTAACTGGTATTCCAGACGATCACAGGGCGCATGTTCAGAAGTACAAGTTTTAAGAGCCACAGCAGGGATACAATCTTGACCAAATGCCTTATTATTGCTATTATCAGAGAGGGGCAGAACCCATATCTTAGGTGTCATTATTTCGATGTACTCAGCAATTACCTCCTTATCAGTTTTATTAAATACTGGAAGACAAAGCTTTTGCTCCATACAGATTTGCAAATTTGCGCTTTGCGCTCTTAAAAAGTTGTTGAACGCAAATGCAAAAGCGCGAATTTTTCGATTTCTCGCTCAAAAGCCCGCATTTTTTACCTAAAGCGGAAATTGCGCTTTGCGCTTATGCCACCTCTGAATATATATATAATATATATATATATATAATATATAATATCTTTACTACTATATATATATATATATAGTATTAATCTATATATTATATATATATATATACTCTAATATAATATTATATACTATATACTATAATATATATATATATATATTCTATGATAAAAAATACCCTATTGAGTAATTCACTCTGCTGGGATTGAACGCTGGGCCCTAGCAGATGACTGCGTGAGAGGTGTAGAAGGATGAGCAGCTACCTTATCAATATATTTACTATATATATAATATATATTATATATATATATATATATATATATATATATATATATAATATATATATATATATATATAATATATATATATATATAAAATTTATACAATAAATTTTTTGAACTAAAAATTTTATTAACTTATTATTAATTTATATATATTTCAATAAATAAAAAATATAATAAAATAAATAAAGATAAATTTACTAAATATATATTATTTATATATATATATATACTATTAGTATATATATATATATATAATATATATTATATATATATATATATATTATACTAACATCAATACTCACCCAAAATTCAAACTTCTTTTCCACTCCCAAATCACCCAACACGGTTTTAAAAAATCTCACTCTACCTTAACAGCCCTAACTAATATCACGCAAAACATTGTAAAACGGCTTTAAATAAAACACCTTCCACAGAAAACAATATCCTGGCCTAGACATTAGTAAATCTTTTTGAACACACACGCAAGACATATTCGCACCAATTAAAAATTCTAAACCTCTCCTTCCACAACAGTTACAAAAATGGGCTAATCCATTCCATATCAGGACGCACAGTTTCAAGTATTCCAGCAGCACCAAATCTCAAATCAACTGTAAAATTAAGACAACGAGAGTGCCTCAGGGTGGCATATCTATCCTCATCCTGTTCAAATCTATTTACAGGGCCGGTAAAAAAAATTTTTTCCCCCCCCCCCCCCCCCCCCTAAACCCCCCCCCCCCCCCCCAATTCAAAAATAATAACTTATGCAGACGACATAACTATAACCATATCAGAAACCCTCAGTACCCACTGCCACATTAACTTCCCTAAGACTTTATTAAATCAACTTAGAAGCCTGTTATTATCTAACAAAATGCTCGGGCCTCAGCCGAAGAATCATTTATTACTGATCACGCACTTACAGAACACCAAATCATTCATTTCACCACAAGTAACCCTAAATACCACTCGCATCATTACCCTAAACAAACACCAATCTCGGAATAACCTTCGACACCTATTTGCACCTTTTACACACAGCATTCAAAATTCATAAGTACAGCAAAGTAGAAATTAATGTCTCCGAACGCTTAATTCAACACAATTTCAGTAATGAAAAACAACCACACTGTCAACAACATACCCACCCCCGCCCCCCCCCCCACACCGTCCTCAAGAACTACAACCACTATGGATCAACAGCGGTATCCATTAAACTCCCCCCTCTATAGAAACAACTAACAAAGAATAACAAATAATACCCCGCCCAACGCCACAATAACAGGTTGCCTAAAAAACCACCCCTATTCAGCCCTACGTGAAGAACGAATATCCCTACCAATTCTAGAACGCATCTTGATTATGGTAGGAACCCCTCACTTTTTAACCTGCAGACTCTTGACCCTCCCACCCACTGTCATAACTACGTCTACAAGAAGCACACAATGCTTTTTTTAAACCCCTCCTCTTCTGCAGCACCTCTTTATGGCGCACTCTTTTAAGAACACATCTCCCCTCCAATAGCAAATAACACCTTATGACGCTGATATTATTCATGAAACTATATTTCATACACATTTACACAACGATATCCGGCTCAGACACCGTCCAACAATAACCTATTACTTACCACCCTCCGAGGTATCCCCACACAAGGCAACAACCTCCACGAAAAGATGCAAATCTCCGCATGCTTCGAGACTGAGATCCGGACACCACCCGGACCTCCAAGAATAGAAACATCGATTCCAACCTCAGAATCTCCATTCCCTACTCTGCACAGGATGCTACATGGAGGCCCTGAAAACCTGTCAACCTCTCCTGCCCCTGACTTGCCTCCCCAACTCCACACCTCTTAGCAGAAGCACCAACACAATCAGCATTACCTCCCTAAGAGACCCCTTATGGCTGCCCGCCAAGGTGAAGTTGCTGGTTTTTGGCCGGAGATGACTAAGGACTCTCAAATACAGAGGAAGGCACCAGGGGCAATCTTATTATTATACGTATATATATACCTATATCTATAAATTAATAATATATATTAATATATATATACTATTACCTATATATTATATATATTATATATATTATATATAATATATATATATATATAATAAATATTATAATATATATTATATATATATATATTTATATATATATATACAGGTGTTTTGGCAATCTTGCGAAACGCAACTTGTTGCGGCCCGCATTGCGGATCGCAATATATCGGTTGCGGTTTGCGATTGCGCCGCAATTACTTTTTGAAAAATGAAGTTGCCGAAAATTTGGCCTTGGCCCGAAATCGCGCAATTTAATTTTAAGCAAAAATTACACCCCCGGCATTCGGCCAACCCGCAAACTTTAAAAATATACGCAAAAATAAAACATTTTATTCTATTTCTGGTTTGAAATTGTTTCAAACCCTTTCGGTAACAGTTTTTAGACATGTATTAACAATATGTCACCCGGTCTTCGTTTCCAATTTTTTGTAATGCGCAGCCCGGGTTAATTTAGTTCCTAAATTTCAAACCCTATTTACTGGACATATGTTGTGTTTTTTTTTCCGATCGGGGTAAAGGGACTTTTTCACTCTTGGGAAATTTGCCGGAATCGGGTTTCTTGAATCGGACACAAAAACCGGTTCAAAAGTTTAAAAATATTTTTCCCCGTTCCATACCTCTAATTTCTTCAAGTGAAGGTGATATTTCAGTAGATATCGCTACTGTCAGTAGCTCTGCTAATGCTAGAAGTGAAACTGTAGGAAGTCGATCACAAAACCCCTGGCCTTACCTTCAAGAATTTTTTGAGTTTGTAAGCTCAAACGAAGGTGATCGTATGGTATTTAAATGTATTAAGTGTTTACCGCAGTCAAAATGTTACAAGGCTCAGAAAAAGTCCCTCTACAGTCTGGGCGATCACTATTATCTCAAAGCATGACATGGAGATGAAAAACTATTCTTGAGATAGGGCTACATAGTAATTTGTGATCCCCACAACACTTCACACACACACACCACACACACACACACACATTTATATATACATAAGTATCTATATATATATCTACCTATTATATATATTACTATATATATATATATATATATATATTATACTATATATATATATATATACAATATATATATATAATATATATATATACTTATATATATTATAATATATATATATATATACTCTACTAATATATTACTATATAATTATATATATATATATATATAATATACATTATCTATTATTAATATATATATATATATATATATAATATATATATATATATTATATCATATATTTATATAATATATACTCATATTATTTTATAATTATATTATATATACTATACTATGATATATATATATTTATATATAATATATATATATATACTATATTATATATATACTATTACCTATATAATATATATATATATATATAACATATATTATACTCTATATATAATATATATATATTATATATACTATATATATATATATATATTATATATATTATATATATATCTATATATACTACCTAATATATATATATATATATATATATAATATATAAGGTATTTATATTATTTAAATAATGTTATTTATAATATATATATATATATTATAATATATATATATATATACTAATTATATATATTAATATATATACTATACTAACTATATATATATATTATATATCGTGATGGGCATGACATCCACATCCGCATCCGCATCTTGCGGAACATCCCACCTAAAATTGACATCCGCATCGCATCCTCACTAACGGCACATCCGCATCCCCGCATCCTCTTTGAAAAATGAGGAATGTTTGAGGATGTTTTCTACATTTGATTAATGCATATAAATAAAATATTTTTTGGCATCTTTATCATGTGGAGTTTATGGGAATAATTGTATTTTTGAATTTTCGACTCTGTATATAATATAAATTATATAATATATATATAATATATTCATTATATATATATATATATATATATATATATATATATATATATTATATATATATATATCATATATATATATATATTCTATAATATTAATACCCTATATATTATATATATATATATATATATTAATGAGTTTTTTTCTGGCACTTGATCTGGCCGATTGGGGCCTTGCGTCACTTCTACGCTTAGCCTATAAATTGGACTGACTGCTTTTCGACTCTGGTGACGTTCGGCTTCGGCGATTAAGGTGGGAACTGTAATTTTTGATGTATGAGAAGCTTCACTCTTCTCAACTAAATCTTCTCTCACTCATAATCAATGTTTCAATCGTGCTTGCTCTCGGTCATTCAGGCTGAGACACGGCTTATCGGGGGGACCAAAATCTCCTCTTCTATTACTCCTTGCTAATTTTTCCATTCAGCTAGAAATCGTTGCATGAATACTCTTCGACGAGCAAAGCGTGCTTTCATCAAAAGGAAGTGCGCTAACCTCCTTGATTCTCCAACTGACTAAATCTTTCTGGCCCTCTTGCCAAAACATCTTCTACACAACTTCTGTAAATCGGTCTTTCCTCCTCTTATTCTTATCTGTTGGTCCTCTGTTGCTATTCTCCAAGTGAAAGGAAAATCTCTTCCGCGCTTCGCTATTTTCCTCTAACTCAACGCTAGACGATCCTGGTACTCCTCCTCCTCCTCCTCCTTCCCTTCTAACTCAGGTGTCTATGCCATTGCTGTGATTACATTTGATGTCGGGTGCATCCGCGGCTCCTGAAATCTATGAACGTTAGGAGGCGGGTGGCCCGGATGGCATTCTTCCCTGAGTTTTGATGAGTGTGCTTTCGTGCTGACCCACCGCACCTCGTTCAACTATATTCCCTCACTGTCTCAATACTAATACTTTCCCTCAGTGTTGGAAGCACCACATGTCCAACCTGTTCCGAAAAAAGAAAGCCGCTCTGATCCTTCTAACTATAGCCCTATAGCTTTCACTTGTATGTATTCTATCTAAGATCTTTGAAACCCTTCTCAACTCTCCTTTCTTAGATCATCTGGAGTCTCATTCACCTCTTTCCGATCGCCAGTTACGGCTTTCGGAGTCTCGAGTCTACTGGCGATATACTTTTCCTATCTAACTGATTTTATGGTTTTCCGCCCTCAGGAATTACGGAGAGACTTGCGTGGTGGCGATTGACATACCCAAGGCATTTGACCGGGTATGCACGGTTCACTGCTCTCCAAGCTCCCCTCCATTTGGTTTTCCTCCTTCTCTTTGCTTACTTATGTCTAGTTTTCTTTCCAAATCACTCAAATATCGGTTGTTCTTCTTTCTGTCAAAAGTGGTGGTTCCTCAGGGTTTGTCTTTATGTCCTATTTTTATTCTACTTTTTCCATTAATGATTTTTCTTCACCCTGCCCATCTAAACTCTAATTTCCACTCGTTATGCAAATGACCTTTCGAACCCTTCATTCTTCAAC
>JABUQX010109214.1:17500-22669 GCA_015478945.1 Trachelipus rathkii
AAATAAATATACCAAAAATACAAATATCATTTAATTTATTGTCCAAGCCGTGTTTCTACCAAACTTTACGTATACATTCATCAAATTTAAACTGAATAAAATAGCCTAAGCACGGCCTAAGCTACTCATTTTTTATAAGATGTGAAGCGCAAAAAAATATATGTCAATTTCTTTTTAATTTTTGTTATTATTAATTAACATCACACTTTGAAAATCCAGTATTTACTAATGTATTTAACTCAAATCATTGAAATTACGTTACATTTTTTATGATTTTCGTTCCTGGAGTCAACATCTTATAAATATGACATATATATATATTATATATATAATATATATAATATATATATATACTATATATATAGATAATATATATATCTATTACATAATATATATATATATATATAATAATATATATATATATATCTATATATATATATATATATATTATATAATATAATAATATATATATATACGTATATAATCATTATATACCGGTAAAAGTTACTTTAACGTCCACACGGTACCGGGAAGCCTCGGATCAAAAAAAAATTTTCACAGCCGCAGCCTCTATGATCATAAATAGATGTTTTCGAAATGAAATTTTTCTTCCTGGCCTGGCCTGGCTGACCTGACTAACCTAACAACCTCAACCCTACCTTAATTTCGCCCCTAGAACAGGTAAAAAAAAACAAATTCATTTCGACCTTAGAACATCTATTTATGTATCATAGCATTTGCGACCTGTGAAAATTTTTTTTTGATCCGAACTCCCGTTCCGTGTGGCGTAAGTAACTGTCCATTTATATAATAAATATATATATATATATATATATCTATATATATATATATATATATAATATATATAATATATTATATACTATAATATATATATATATAATATGTATATATTATATATATTTATATATATATAGAAGGAGAGAGAGAAGAGAGGAGAGAAGAGAGAGAGAGAGAGAGAGAGAGGAGAAGAGAGAGAGAGAGAGAGAGAGAGAGAGAGAGACGAGAGAATGAGAGAGAGAGAGAGAGAGAGAGAGCGAGAGAGAGAGAGAGAGAGAGAGGAGAGAAGAGAGAAGAGAGAGAGAGATGAGACAGCAGAGAGAGAGAGAGAGAGAGAGAGCAGAGAGAGCAGAGAGAGAGAGAATGAAGAGCGAGAGAAAGAAGAGAGAAGAGAAGAGGAGAGAGAGAGTACGAGAATGTCGAGAGAAGGACAGTTCAGAGACGAGAGAGGATGAGACGAGAAGAGAGGAGAGCGGAGAGAGAGAGAGAGAGCAGTGAGAGAGAGCAGGGATTGAGAGAGGAGAGGAGAGAGTTAGAGAGAAGACGTAGAAAGACGCCAGACATGAGAAGATTAAGAGAAGAGAGAGACGAAAGAGATGCGCTGCCGAGACAAACCTCAAGACTGCCAGCAAGAGCTACGCCAAGAGAGTAGAAGAGAGAAGAGAGGGAGGGTTTCTCCTTAAATCTACCGATATTTACTGTAGGTGTGCTATATATGGAAGGTTCCAATGTTGTGCGAAGAATTGAGAGTATGTTATCAGATTCTGTAGAATTAAAATTTGGGGAATAATATAATTAATTATGTTTATCCGATTGCATCAAATAAAAGACAAGAGCTCTAAAAAGTCTATTTTTAAAGTTTCTTTTTTCTCTGTCTATCAGTTTGTTTTCTCTTTGCATTTCAAATAAAATTCATGTCTTTGGTTTTAATAGAATTTCGCAAATATTTTTACAAAATGATTACCAAAGGCGGGTCCTTTTTCTATAATCTTCAAGTGGATTTTCGACATTTGACTCCAATACCCAGTGTTATTCAATGCCCAAAAAGATGTTAACAACGTAAAAGAGAAAAGTTCGATAACCATTTTTTTCGGATCATCCGACCAAGGTGACAATTCCAACGAATGTAGTATTTGACTGGTCGCACCTTCTTTACTTAGATCATTTTTTTGTATTACAAACTATTTTTTTAAAAAGTTTTTTATCCCGTGATTAGATTCAAAACAGTTGGGTGAATAAACAATATATTTAAATAAAAAAGATGAAACGTGCCTAATCGTACACGCCATGAAGATTTTCAAATCAATCAAATGAACTGAATCAAAAGTTACCAAAATTTTTCACTTTTACATTTTTCTATTTAATGACTATCATAATTGTTCGACTATTTTAAACAATAAAATCGAGAACACATTACTTCGGCTTTTAATACTCTCAATCGCCAATGACTGAACTATTTCTCAAGATGAAGCTGTCTAGCTAGTCTAAATTATCAATACATAAAAATCTTGGGTAGTTAGAGCAATTCCTTCTCTACTAATATTTCGGAGCGTTTCTGAGACTAGCCCAACAAACTACTATTCTTAGTTTCCAACGATTCGACTTATACTATACGTCTTATTCAGTCTTAAATACTTATACAGTTATTAAACCTTTCCATATTACGGGTTTCTCCTATTACTTTCTGATCTCTGTTTTGTTCTACTGTAATTCTTTAAGCTTCTGCAGGAATGGACTCTGGCTTTGTCTTCTTGAAACCACAGACCAGTCAGACCTGCGGATGTACTTTTCAGTAGGGATAAGTATCATTGAGTGCATAAACGAATAAGCGAGAATAATTTCTGAGGGTACAAAGGTTATACCATACAATTTTATTTCTTTCCAATTAAAACTCAACAATCTTTTGGTTTTCGCGCTTGGCTTATCGTGGCTATTCGTCGCTGGGACGGATGCCTGTAAGACAGTAGTCGTTCCAATACAGAAACTCACTACTTAGATAACCATCGGAATCGCCCAATATATAATTTTTTCGTCATACTAAAGCCTCATTTCTCTTATAAATGCAAATCATTTTTTTTGATACTTGGTTAATAAATGTCATCTCTAACATTGAATTCTTCCCCTTCCTTTTTATTTCTTGAGATCGGTGACAAAAAAAGAGAAAATATAAAAAACAAAAAAAAAAAAAAAAAAAAAAAAATGACGTCTTTCGTCGTATCTTCTGTAAAACATTGCCAGGTATTCCCAAAGCTACAATCTGAACTGCAATACTCGTACTTGACGGCGGCACTTGTTTGATTCTTAAGCATATGCTTCCCAAAGCTTATCATTTTCCTTTCTGAACTTTAATAACTGTTTAGATCCTATCATAATTGGTTTTTCATTCTTGATTAAATCATCCCCTCATTCCAACCTGGTATCGAAAGTACAATGCAACCCACTCTTTAATCTTTTTCTTTTCAAGAAGCTTTCGAATCTACCCTTAAGAGCAAAATCGAATGATCTTAGTTCTTCTATTCTTACATGAAATCGCAAGCATTGGTTTCCAGTAAACACAGTAATCGTGTCCTTTCTCCTTTTCCTCCTTTGCTTCTAGTTCGTCCTCTTCCTCTTCAATGACAGGTTCCTCTTCAGTATCTTCGGCACTTTCAGAAGTTTCTATAATCTGCCACCAAGTTAAGATTCCCTTAACTTTTATTTTCGGTAACTATATTCTTCAATCTTCTTTAATATAGGTCTGTCTATCTATAGCTGCTGTTTTAATTAAAGTTCTTTTATCTAATCAACTCTTTTTCTACTCTTTATCTAAGGCTTAACTGTCACTTCATTGCCTTTCGACTCTTTTGATTGGAATCAACATTTTATTACTCTTTCATTTCGAAATACTCCACCATTTTTCACGTAACAGCAATATAGTGGGTCCTGTGATGATGATGATTCTTGTTGTACTTACCTTCACTTTACTTCTGCATTTATAATTGAGACTAGGGCAATTAAAATAATAATAATAATAATAATAATAATAATAATAATAATAATAATAATAATAATAATAATAATAATAATAATAATAATAATAATAATAATAATAATAATAATAAATATTTTTCCCTCTTTTTAATATAACCTATATAAATTTTTCATTGTTTTCATTATATTTTACTCAACTTATTTCCATTTTTATGGCAGGATTTAAGAGTGGTGTCCGGCTTAGAGTTTTTTTTTGTAATGATTTCATGATAATCGGCCTGAAAAAAAATATTCTTAGAATAATTTTTTTTCAAACATTTTTAAAGGATAAATTTTTCTTCAACTGAACCGATTTTAAATTTTAATAGAGATAAGGAAATGGTTGGGCGAGTTCTTCTTTCATATGGTTGTTCCATAAAATTCCGACCAAATATAAAGTTTAAAATAAACGTAAAAATTGCCGGACGTGTACAAAAAAAAAAAAAAATCACAAAGACATTAGTAGTTCTGAGATATCTTCAAAACTTGTTCACATCCACCCATTTGCTTCTTCACCTAGCGATGTTGTTCATACTTGTACGGAGAACTCCTCTAATATCTGGGTGGTTTCCACATCATCCAGCTCTTCAGGGTTCTAATGACTTCAGATCCCTTCCCCCACTGATTTTCTCCTGCAATCATTTTCTAATGCAGAATGTTTAAACAATCAATCTCTTATACTATGATTAGTTCCAAAGGAACATTGATTTCTTAATCATTATAATTCTTGCCAAAGGACAATTATTGATCTTATACATGATTACTGCCAAATATATTGGAATCTTCTTATACTATGATTATCCAAGATGCATTCGATCTTTTTAAAACTATCGATTTACTCTAAGGACTTGAGTCTTCTATACTATGAATTACTCCAAAGGACATTGATCTTCTTATACTATGATTACTCCAAAGGACATTGATCTTCTTATACTATGATTACTCCAAAGGACATTGATCTTCTTATACTATGATTATTCCAAAGACATTGATCTTTTTATACTACGATTACTCCAAAGGACATTGATCTTCTTATACTATGATTACTCCAAAGGACATTGATCTTCTTATATTATGATTATTCCAAAGGACATTATTGATCTTATACTATGATTACTCCAAAGGATATTGATCTTCTTATACTATGATTATTCCAAAGAGCATTGATCTTCTTAAACTACGATTACTCTAAAGGACATTGATCTTCTTATACTATGATTACTCCAAAGGACATTGATCTTCTTATACTATGATTACTCCAAAGGATATTGATCTTCTTATGCTACGATTACTCCAAAGGACATTGATCTTCTTATACTATGATTACTCTAAAGGACATTGATCTTCGTATACTATGATTAC
>JABUQX010109215.1:0-7500 GCA_015478945.1 Trachelipus rathkii
AATGGGGTCAAGAAGGTGGAGGTAGGACTGGAAGGTCTGCCCATAAATGGCACAACCATAGTCCAGTTTAGCCCGTACCAGCATGATGTAAAGGTGGTGCATGGTTTTTCTGTCCGTACCCCAAGTCTTGGAGGTGAGGTGCCGTAAGAGATCCAAGGAACGGCGGCAATTAGCTTTGAGGAGAGTAATATGAGGAAGGTACGTGAGACGCTCATCGAACAACAGACCCAGGAACCGCATCCTCGGCTCCACATGGATAGGGGAGCCATAGAGACGTAACATTGGAGGCAATTTTAGGCGACCCCTACGACGAGGATTTTTCCGGAAAAGCACGGCCGTAGTTTTCGACGTGGAGAATGTAAAGCCACGCACAGAGAACCAGGAGGAAACTCTATCGATGGCAACCTGAAGTTGACGTTCCAGACAAGGAAGTTTAGCTCCAGAGATGTACAGGGCAAGATCGTCAACATAGATGGAGCAGCGCACTGACGTCGGGATGGAATCGACAACACCATTGAAACCAATAGCGAAAAGCAACACGCTCAGTACACTGCCCTGCGGCACCCCTTCGTCCAGGACAAAGCCTCGACAGCGTGGCACCACAACGGACCTGAAACGAACGATCCGACATCAACAACTGAAGGAAGAGGGGAAGTTGCCCCCTAAGTCCCAAAGAGTGAGGCTCCGCAAAACCCCCAACCTCCACGTGCTATCATACGCCTTTTCGAGGTCAAAGAAAACGGCCAAGGCCATTTTGTTGGAAGCAAATGACTCACGAATGTCGTGATCCAACCGAAGGAGAGGATCCTGGGTCGAGCGATGGCGACGAAAACCAAATTGGTAGTCGGAAAATGCATGGAGTTGCTCCAACGTGGCGAACAAGACTGGAAGCACCATCTCTCCATGATCTTACATGTATTGCAGGTCATGAAATAGGGCGGATGGTTATCGGAAAGAAGTCGGATCTTCCCAGGTTTGGGATGGGGACAATTAAATGCAGTAGCCCAGGACAGGAGGGGAGAGACCCTCCACCCATATTCCTTATTTGTATAAGCCAGAAGGAAGCGCAGTGGAGATGATTGGAGCATGGTCGAAGCATCTGAAGGAGATGCCGCTAGGGCCAGGCGCTCCATCCCCAGCAAAGCTTGAGGCGTCTAGGAACTCGGCCCTGGTGAATAGCCGGTTGTATGGAAGGTCTGTTCCAGGCGGAACAGAAAAATCAGGAAACTCCACCCGCAAGCGACTAGAACGAAAAGGTTCAGGATAACGGGAGCCGCTGGAGCAGGACGCGAAGTGATAATCCAACTCGTCCGCCAACCCCGGGAGCAGAGATGACATCAGAAGTTTGCGGGCCGTAAACGAGGATATAATAGGCGGATCAGCATGGTGTTTTCGTGAAATTTTTCGCACCTTTTTATGGACTGATGATACAGGCGTAGAAGAATTAACGGTGGAAGCGTATGTGCGAAAATACTGTTTCGCGGGTACGCGATTAAATACGCCGGGAGCGGGCGTCGCGAAGCCTTAAACAGAATCAGGTTTGAAAGGTGTGGGAGTCTGTTATATCAGCTTTATAACAACTGTACGCTTTTCACGTTAGCCCGAGCACACTGGTTCCACAGGGGGTTGTTGATTTCCGGGCCAGAAGAATGGGGTATAATGCTCCGTTGCTTGGCCTGAAGGATAACTTCCAAAAGTAAGTGAAGGCATCCGTCCGCCGCACGGGAACACGTTTAGTTGGAGAAAAGATGAAAAAAGTAAGTGCCTGTGAAAGAAAGACCAGTCTGCCTGTCATAGCGCCAGCAAGAATAAAGGTAGTAGCTGCGGACTGGGGCCGAAGGATGGTATCACGATAGGGTAGTGGTCACTACCACAGAGGAAAGACGACCTTTCCCACCCAAAACGATCTAAAGACGAGATGGAACACAACGAGACGTCAACACAGGAAGAAGTGCCTGTATCAAAACGTTCAAAGGTGGGAAGGCCCGTGTTGAGACATCCCAAAGAAAAATCCTGCAAAATACTCAACAACCAACCGGCATTGGGGGACGTAACAGAGTCTCCCCACAAAGGATGGCGGAGGTTAAAGTCACCGAGGACCAACATGGGCGGTGGGAGACACGTGAAAAAATCGACGAGGTCCTTCTTGGTATATTTACAGCTGGGCACCAGGTACACCGAGCACAGCGTAAGCGGCGCGTCAAAATGGATACGAACTGCCACGGCATGCAGCGGAGTAGAGAGTGGAATGGGAGTAAATGGGACAGACTCGTGAAGCAGGATCACTGCCCCACCTCTGTCGCTGGTTCCACGATTCAGGGAAATAAGGGGTTCCCTGTACCTTGAAGGTTGCAAAAGGTCACGGTCACGAAGTTGCAACTCCTGTAAACAAACAGCCAAGGGCTGATGATCGACAAGTAATCTCTTCAGCTCTTCCATTGGATGAAACGTGCCATAAACGGGAAATAATCAATGGTCAGGACGATCCGTGACAATAGTCACGATGTTTTGGGATGTGGCAGTCTTCTCAGAGGTTAAAGGCGGAAGGTCCCGTGAGCCGTCGGACGACCCACCGACAGGAACCTCAAACCCCGGAGGGAGAGGAAGATCACGCAGCAGGGATATGTGTGGACCCCCCCTGTTTACGAGAGGGGTTCCTGGGCACATCAGGAGAGGGCTCGCCAAAGAGGCGCGCCAAGTCACACTCCACATTTCGAATATCCCTCCCCCCAGATGCACCCCTGCCAGACTTCTTAGCAAGCCGGGAAGGGGGACGCGTCCTGCCAGGAGGCGCCCTAACAGAGGCTGGGGAAGATGGAAGAGGATGACAAGTAGGAATGGTGTCGGCGGGAGTGAGATGAGACACATCGGATGACAAGTGTATGGCGTCAGCAGTTAAAATCTCGGAAGCGGTCCGCGCTCGAGTAGAGCCAGAAGGCTCCGTCGACGGGACCGAAGTCAAAGGGGGTGGAGGGGAAGAGGCAGGAAGGGAAGACTCCTCCATCCTCCTGCATCCAACAGCAGCCAACCCACCCTCAACACACATCGAAGCGGTGCCACGTTTACCCGAAGGAAGACTGCGAGCGGGCGAGGTGTCAATCGATACCTCCTCGGACCTCCCCTCGGGTGGGACAACAGTGTCAGCACGTGACACCCCCACGGAAGAAGAGTAGTCCGAAGAGTCCATGCGTGGCATCAAAAACGTTTCAGAAATCGCTTGAATAGGGCAAAAGTGAAGGGCTTAGCTGAGTATATTAGAAAGTTTATCAGAACGTTCAGAGGGGCAGACCACTGGTCCGAGATCGGCCACATGGGGTGTCAGCGCGGCGAGCCCGTTTAGGCAGGACAGAGACAGGTCCCCCAGTACAAACGGGATCCTTCTTCTTCAAGAAGTCCGCGGCCCGATAAGCAAGCGAGTAAGGATGTCTGTCCCGGGAAGATCCGCCCTTGGACGGACTCTCGCAACCGTTAAGAGGGACTTGGTGTTTCCCCGGCGAAACAGAAGCAGGGCGTTTCCGGGAGACGGTACAGGTAGGCTCCGGCGAGGCACAAGGACGTTTGCCATCGACCTCAGAAGCGGAACATGTCGCAAAATCAGATATCCCCTTGGGAGCTGCATGGACCTCTACAAGGAGAGGAGCGTGAGAGAGGGTCGTGTGTGTCGGCGAAGAACGACGAGCGGTCCGGCGGACCATCTCGGGAGAGTTGGGAGGACAATTGTCCAGAGCCACAGAAACCACCGAAACAGGGTGGGGGGGAATTTCCGGGTAACCGCACGGAAGGCGAACGCGTCGAACGTGACAGCGGAACAAGCTTCCGCCACCAAGCACGGGGGCGATGAAGCAACGGAAGGGCAACCGCAGTGGAGTGGCGCTGCCGGCAGCATAAGAAGAGGAAGATGAGCTCTCAGCTTCTCCCTCGCCCGCGGTAGCCTGCACGGATCGGTCATAATTTATGATGGCGGCAAACTGTTCCAGGATTTCCATTCTAAGGCGAAAAAGGGGCATTGGACAGAGTAGGCCGGGTGGTGGCCCTGCAGTTAGGACAAACATGGAGGAATCTCTGTCAGCAGTTGGGGTTGGAGAGACTGCCACAAGTCGGACAAACGCGGTCTGGGGAGACCGACAATATTTCTAGGGGTGACGCAAATTTATGGCAACTTTGAACATCTTCTTCGGGAAGGGCACATAAGTCCGAACCGTGTGCATGGTAAAACCAAGTTTTACCTTAGATGGAGGGAAAGGCACAGAAGAAGTAGTAACAGACGAAGGGTTTGACTTTGAGGGGGTCCTCCTTGCGCGGAAGGAACCGATAAACGTCCGGTGATAGGTTACGTGTGAGCCTGTAATGAGACAAAGGAGTCAATCGAAGCATCGGAATACAAGAACTCGGCCCGCACATATGGTACCTTCGACGTGGTTTACGAAGCATCATCAGGTAAGACATGATGGGAAACTTCCCAGACAGATGGGATAGGAAAAGGCACGTACGGTTGCCTCTTGGTAGGATGAGGAAGCACGAAGCCAAAGAGGGGACCGTTCCTCATTGGTGTAGTCCTGTGGCTCAGTAGTGGTGAGAGCAGCTTCCAAAAGCATCATAAGGATGAACTGCTACAGAAAGTCAGAGGACGAGATGACGTTGAATATAAATAAAATCAAGGCGGGTAGGAATCAAGACCCGGGACCCCTGGAGGGGGTCGGAGAAAGTGATCGTCGGCGTTGGTTTATACTGGCGTGTAGGAAAGGAACCCCGC
Organism: Trachelipus rathkii; assembly: GCA_015478945.1. Classification (NCBI taxonomy): domain Eukaryota; kingdom Metazoa; phylum Arthropoda; class Malacostraca; order Isopoda; family Trachelipodidae; genus Trachelipus; species Trachelipus rathkii. Next base: position 4,754 of record JABUQX010109215.1, read on the forward strand.
TGACGCAGGGGCTCCTGGAATGGCAAACGTAAAGATGGAGAGACAAGGGTATTCTGAGAGGCCACAACAGCCTCACCTGGTCTAGACGGGGCAGACCCTGAAACGGGACCGGAATCGAGGGCGATAGGGGTGGGTGGTGGAGTACCAACCATTTCATCAACAAGGGCATCAAAGCCCCTGCTGGTCGCAGGCCTGGGAACGGCCAGGGAGGGGACGGGTTGGGGACCCGCCAGATGGTGATTGCCGCCTTTCTGGAAAACGGTAAACTTTTTAGATTTTCTTCCCATGAAAAATACTCCTGCAAAACATCAGCACCGCAATAAATAAACACAAATTCAATAACACAAATGATGAATAGAAACATAAATCCTGGCAGCGTAACTGCAGCAACCGCGCCCACCACAGGCCCAGAGCTCTTACCGTTCCCTCAAGAAAACCCCACCAGTAAGGGTGGGCCATGGATGTGGCCTCGGGAAGCCGCCTCCGGAAACTCCAGCATTCACGTCCCAAAATGGAAAATAAAAGTCGTGCATCCCACGGAAAGACGCGAAACCAAGATTATGTGCCCTCAAGTGCATGACAGCCTCCTCACAGGTTAGGACAGGTTCGGGACGCCTACAATAGGTGGCCCGGAGAAGCAACAAAAACCCGGATTTTTAACCTGTACCCTCACCCACGTAGGAAGGAGGGCAAGATGGGCCCATGACACACACAGAGACAACAGCCCGGTAGCCACCAGGAAGCAAGGGAATTAGGAGACTCCCAGAAGAGAGAGACCAGGGATACGTACGTACAGAAAACGGAGGAGAAGGGACAAAAACTGAGGAAGGGAAGGGTAAAGGGGAAAGGGAATAATAATAATAATAATAATAATAATAATAATAATATAATAATAAATAATAATAATAATAATAATAATAATAATAATAATAATAAATATTCATAATGACAATATAATAATAATTAAAGAAAAATAATAAATATAATAATGAATAATAAGTGATAATAATAATAATAATAATATAAATAATAATAATAATAATAATAAATAAATAATAATAATTGATAATAATAAATAAAAAACAAAGAACATAAAGGGAAAGGAGGGAAACAACAAAAAGGGGGAAAAATCAACGAAAAAACAAAAAAAAAAAAACGTACAACCACTTCGCAGATACCATTCGGAAAAGGTATCTGAGCCCCCCCAACCCGACAAGGTGGGGTACGTTAACGGGGGTGGGGGTAATAATAATAATAATAATAATAATATAATAATAATAATAATAATAATAATAATTAATAATAATAATATATTGGTAAACTTTTACCATTAAAAACACTGCAAATGACTACTGTGTCTTTATTTATTATTCTTAAATTTACTTTAAATAATAATTCCATAATAAAAATAAAACTTGTAAGCATTTTATATATATATTAATATTATATAAATATATATATTTATATATATATATATATATATAATATATATATATATAATATATATATATATAAAATATTTACAGAGGCAAGGCCACTCACGGGCAGAGCCATATTCAAGGAGGGGATGTTTCATGCCTCTTGAGCTCACCGACTAACGCAATTACGCAGATGAGCACAGACGCAGGCTTTGAGGTGGGGGAGAAAATTCAGCAGAGAACACAGAAGATGGAAGAGAGATTCCACAAAACCAGGTGGCAGGAAAGAAGGAAGCACTGCAGCGAACTAAACCTGGAGTTGCCATCATCTCACACAAGAAACCTCATGCGCAGACATGACACAAGCACCCTTGTGCTACAAGGGCGACGTAAAGGTGGTGGTACGCCGAGTGGACCAGTTCCCTCGAGCATTTACCGCTGCTGTACCTATAGAAAAAAGAGATATGAGCAACCAACATCGCGCCGCCAAAGATAGAGGGTCAGAGAAAACTGGAAGTAGGGAACATGTTTAAAAAGTCCTTTGGCCTTTTACTCGACCCTGTTCCAAAGGCCGGGTGAAAACCAAGCCCCCCCAGATATGAGGCAGTACTCCATACAGGGTGGATGAGGGCCCTTTTTATAGCTGGAGTAACTGAGAAGAAGAAAAAAAGTCTCGAAGTCTAAAAGAACTTCCAGTTCTTTGAAAGGCGCTCTAAGCAACAGCGTTGTGATGTGAGGTTTAAAAGACATTTTTTTTGTTTATGTTACGGCCAAGGATGTTTATATTGTTCAAAAAGGAGAGACGTAGAGAACCGTCGAAAGAGAATAGGAAATTTGGAAGGTGTTTTAGAGAGGGAGATTTGTAGAAGTTGAGTTTTTAAAAAAATTAAATTTCACAAGATGAGAACGACACCACCCGGAAAATTCTATCCAATCAGCGAGAAATAGAATCCGGAAAGATAAGGTGAGAGCATATTCTAAAGCAAAATGAGGGAGCAGAATTGAAATGGAGTTGGAAGAATGAAAGGGTCGAGTCATTAGCATCGAGTGGATTATAGTTGATGTGCTGGTGAGAAGATCATTAATGAAAAGTTAAGAGTAAAGTAGGAGATAAGACAGCACCCTGAGGAACACCACTACAATTGCAGAAAAAGATAAAGAAATCGCCCCGTCAACAACAGCCGATATTGACGCGATTTGAGAGAAAACTAGAAATAAAAAAGCAAAGAGAAGGAGGAAACCCAAAGGAGGGGGAGCTTGGAGAGCAAGTGACGCAGGTGCCATACTAGGTTCAATGCTTTTGGATATTCAAGCGCCACAAACGCAAGG
>JABUQX010109215.1:17500-27500 GCA_015478945.1 Trachelipus rathkii
GAAGTATTTTTACCTACAAAAACAATCTTTAAAAAAAATTGTACTTTTGTTCCGGCTCCGGCTCCGGCTCCGGCTCCGGCTCCGGCTCCGGCTCCGGCTCCGGCTCTGGCTCTGTCTCTGGCTCTGGCTCCGGTTCCGGCTCCGGCTTCTTTTCAAAATTGTTCAGCTCCATCTTTGCAGATATATTTTCATCTGCAAAAAATTTCTTTAAAAAAATTTGCTGTTTGGCTCTGTCTCTGGCTCCGGTTTCTGCTCCAGCTCCGGCTCTGGCTCCGACTCTGACTCCATTTAAATGATTGAGAAGGAGCCTGATCTTAGTTGTGTTTGCGAAAAGGAAAAATTTAATTTATTATAAAATGTGAATAAAACCTGGAAAGGTTCTGGAAAGTTGAATTGCAATTTCGAACATGGAAATGAAATTTTTGAGTTTGACACCCCTATAAAAAATATCCTGTATCTAAAAAACCTTTTGGAATTTCGAAACAAAAATTGCACCATGATGTAGAGGAGGGAATTTTCTAATAATTAAAGTAATAAAAAAAAGTGAAACTTTTTATTTTCACTCTAAAAAGTTAGGGTTGTTCAAGTGGGGAGTCCCCTTAAATGTACCAAATAATCATAAAAATATACCACCAATATGCCAGATTTAGCGGCTAAATGAAGGAAATTACTGGGAAAATGCTAGAAATGCACAAAAAAAGGCTAAATATACCAAAATCATAAAAATATATCGCCAGGGTACCAGATTAGGGGCTAAATGAACGAAATTGCGGGAAAATGCTAGAAAAATACAAAAAAGGCTAAATGTACCAAAAAACATAAAAATATATCGCCAGGGTGTCAGATCCGTAGATTTCACTCTAAATACTACTCGTGCCAGCTTTTCATCTTTTTCATTTACATCCGTTTCTTAAATTAGGTGTTCCCGTAGGCAGTTTGCGTGAGAAAGTAAAATGTTTTCAGAGTTTTATGATCTTGATATCAACAAAATTCATACCGAAACTGATATATGGTATACCTTGTGGCTGAATAAAGAAATAGATAAACAAAAGTTGAAAGACTTTTAGCTTACTGAAGTCATTAAAGAAGTTGACCCTTTTTTTCCTCAAATCAAAAACCTCTCTATTAATTTTTCTGGTGCTACCGTGTTTAACAAGTACCATTGAATGGTCTTTCAGCACTCTACGAAGAGTAAAGACTTGGCTACGAAACACAATGAACGAAGACAGGCTTAATAGACTATGTTGGATGAGTATTCATTGAATATTAGAAAGTGAAAAATGAACGAATTGGAAAGAAATGTAATTCCGAGATTCGCTGAAAATTCAAGGCTTCTAATGTTAGTTTAGATTTAATATTAGTTACCACTCAGGATTCAGTATTCGTCAACCCCCATAAATATTACTTTACATTTCTAAACTAGGTATTTTTTTACTCACCTCGTGACGCATAAATTTTTTTAATTACAACTGTTGTAGACTTGTTATTTTATTTATTTTATATTCGAAATATCTTTTTTATTCTATGATATTTTATATTAGTCTTTGAAAAGGCAAAATATGAAGTTTAACCAACCCACACCTTCTATTGATCAGTTGAAGCAAGGATATAAATCCCTCAACCTTTGCCAACCCCTAAGTCAAATCTTGCGTGTTATATATATATATATATATATATATATATATATATATATTATATATATATATATTATATTATATATTATATATATATATATTATATATATATATTATATATATATATTAGTGATGGGTCGAATATTCTATTTTTCATTCGGATTCGCGAATATTCGCATGTTTTTCGACCTTCGCTATTCGCATTAGCATTCTCGTTGCCACTGCGAATATTTCTCGAATATTTTATATAATATATGAATATGATACATATAACATAACATTAATAGATTATATTATAGTGTATTACATAATTTAATATTTAATATATATGCCAGTCAATTACCAATTTTAACTATGAAGTTTTTTTTAGTTTTTTTGTAGCTTTAGAGTTTAGAGTCGCTATGGTTAATGACTCAGTCAACCACATATAACAAATTACGCGACGCACGAAAAATCAGAAATCAGTTATGACTCAGTATCATTCAGTATGTTTTGAACTTTGTCCGAGTGAGGGTTTATGAGCGCTTGACTCTTACCGATATATTTCATAATTTTGCGCAAGGATACTTTCTTATAGCTGTTATGCAATGGCATCTAACGCTAGTTAAGTTTGAAGTTTCTTTAAAAAAATCTGTAATGATGCAACTATAATTATTCTATAAAAGGGAGAACAACATCTGGTTTGAGAAACCATTTGCAAAGCAAGCATCCTGAAGAGTTTAAAATTTTGATAGAGCAAAAGTGGAAAAGAAAGAGAGTAGAAAAAGGAAAGCATCTCCAACACCTGCTTTAAAAATGAAACAGATTACTATCAAGACGTGTATTGAGAAGAAAACATTATGGGATCGTAATGATAAAAGGACAAACATCATTGACAAGAGAATTGCAGAAATGCTGGTAATGGATGATCTTCCCTTTTTTCATGTGGAAGACATAGGCTTTGTACGACTTATGAAGGAAGCAGTTCCATTATACCCACTTTGCAAAAGAAAATATTACAGAGACCTTATTTGTGAGAATATATTAAAAGGTGTTAAAAACAAGTTATCAGATTTAATTAGTAATATCAAGCAATCTACCAAGGTTTCTTTTACTACTGATGCATGGTCTGATAATAAGTCGGGAGATTTATTGCTATCGCTCACTAGTCATGCTGTTGATAAAGACTTCAAAAGACAAAATTTCGTGTTATGTGCAGAACCACTAGCGGAGCGGCACGAAGATGGATATATCAGTGGAGTTTTTGATCTTATGTTTCAGAAATGGAATCTGTCTGTTGTTGATGTTCACTGTGTAATGAGAGATGCTGGTACAAATATAAAGAAAGTCCTTTTCCTTTCTGTGTGAATAATATAAATTGTACCAGTCATCACCCTCCATCTTACTATTAAAAACGGATTAAAATCTCATTGCTCGGGTATGGAACTCATTTCCAAATGTAGATCAATTGCGACACACTTTAATCATTCAACCATGGCGCAAGAAGAGCTGAAAAAAGCACAGGCCAAAATAAATTCTTCTCAGCTTTCCGTCATGCACGATATACCTACCCAATGGAACAGCACTCTCAACATGATGATAAGGATGAAAGAACTTATTGAAACTTCATGCTTGTACGCAAGTTTCACTGATAAAATCAAGCCTTTAACACCCCAAGAAAATGAGATTCTAACTGAATGTATAGCTCTTCTTCAGCCTTTTAAAGATATTATCAATAAAATCAGCAAAAATACGTCTTCATTATCAGATGTCATTCCCCTTGTAACTACTTTAAATACGTTATTGACATTATCAGTTGAAAATTATAAACAAATTAAGGTGATGAAAGAGACTATATTGGCACAAATTAGTCAAAGTTCCAAGTGTCTAGAGAATTAATGAATTTATATATCCGGTACAGGAACAATTTTAAGACCGCCAGCTAACAAGAAAAAATGTTTTCAGTTCTGCACCAATTTATTTCGCGAGAAAAATTAAAAAAGTCACCGTTTGACGATTGTGTGAGGAGATTCATAAAAAATCGCCTGCAAAAAAAAAAAAAAAAAAAAAAAAAAAAAAAAAAAAAAAAAATAAAAAAAAATAAAACCAAATAACACAGAAAAAACAAGATGCCATTTCGAAACCCTCTACAAGCAAAACTTTGAACCAAGTGATGCATTCAATTTTATCTTCTAGTAGTGACGATGAAGAAGAGAAACCATCTTCGTCGATATTACACAATATAGACTTGTACCCAAAGATAAACGTATTGCCATTGATGCTGATCAATTTGAATGGTGTAAAATGCAAAAGGACACATATCCTGAACTCTCTGAGTTAGCCAGATCTTACTTAGTTTGTCAACCATCAAGTGTTGCCAGCGAATGACTTTATAGTGGAGCTGGTCAAATATTTGACGAAAAACGAAGCAGGCTGTCTGCTGAGAGAGCCGAAATATTATTTTTAAAATGCAATCTACCCATAATAGAATTCGACTACTGATTTTCTTTTCACTCTTGATATATTAATCAATGCTCAATAGTCAGTCAATAGTAAGCCTCTTTCAAAAAGGGTGGAGGATGGGGAAAGAGGTTGGTGGAAATCATGTAAGAGTGGGTCCTCGTCCCGCGTTCTGGTAACATAAAAAATTTGAAAATTATCATTTTTTACAGGATATAACACATATAATATATAGTTTTATGTAATATACAATATATATATACTGTATATATATATATATATATATATATATATATATAATATATATATATATATATATATTTTTATATAAATATTATATATAATATTATATATATATATATATATATATATATATATATATATATATATAATATAATATTCTCAATTCGCAATAGCGGGGGAAATATTCCGCATTCCGCATCATATATAATATTACTATATATATTATATATATATATATATATAGTATTATATATATATATATATATATATATAGTATATATATATATATATATATATATATATATATATATATATATATATATATATATATCAACCTTTGCACCCCCTAAATGAAATTCTGCCTACACCCATGATCAGAAGTATATTAGATGTGCATGTTTATATCAGAACTTTTATCTGACTGATTTTCCAAACATCAGAAATGTAAATCGACAATAGTTATTTTTATATTCAATGACAGAAAGAAACCTTTCGAATTTTCAAATATAGAAAATGATAAATTGAAAAGTGAACATTATCCTGATTAATAATAATAATAATAATAATAATAATAATAATAATAATAATAATAATAATAATAATAATAATAATAATAATAATAATAATAATATCTAAGAAAAGCATTAGACCAGTCAAGTTGTTTAAAAGAAATCATCCTATAAGAGAGAGAGAGAGAGAGAGAGAGAGAGAGAGAGAGAGAGAGAGAGAGAGAGAGAGAGAGAGAGAGAGAGAGAGAGAGAGAGAGAGAGAGAGAGAGAGAGAGAGAGGAGAGAGAGAGAGAGAGAGAGAGAGAGAGAGACTTATTTGACATGATAGGTTTAATAATTACTTTTAAATCCTCTGAGGATTGCATGCCTGTTCATATCAGGAATCGAATTTGATAAGTGAAGCGTAAAATTAAATTTTTTAATGAATGAAAATCCTGGAAACGAAAAAGAAATGAAGAAATAAACAAATTATTATAAATAAAATGAATGTTATTGTGAAAAACTCAAAATTCACGTTTTCAGGTGTTTTTTCATCTCAAAATATTGTTAGCATTATTATTATTATTATTATTATTATTATTATTATTATTATTATTATTATTATTATTATTTATTATTATTATTATTATTATTATTATTATTATTATTATTATTATTATTATTATTATTATTATTATTATTATTATTATTATTATTATTATTATTATTATTATTAGTAGTAGTAGTAGTAGTATTATTTATTATTAATTATTATTAATTATTATTATTATTATTATTATTATTATTATTATTATTATTATTATTATTATTATTATTATTAGTAGTAGTAGTAGTAGTAGCATAAGATAAAATTATGTAAAAACTGACATTTAAAGTTTTGAATTAATTTACCAACATTTTTCCTTAATAAATATGTCTTAACTAGTAAGGTTCATGGCAGAAACTTTAACAATAATAATAATAATAATAATAATAATAATAATAATAATAATAATAATAATAATAATAATAATAATAATAATAATAATAATTATAATAATAATAATAATAATAATAATAATAATAATAATAATAATAATAATAATAATAATAATAATAATAATAATTTATAATAATAATAAAGAAATAGATTGAGATTTCGGGTAGTGATTCTAAAAGATTAATATTTAATTGGAGGATCCCGCGGCAAGTAATTATATAAAGAAAATAAGGAAGGATGTTAATCTCGTAATAGATACGACTCAGAATTGTAATGAATTTAAGTCTTTACCAATTTCATTTCCTCTACCTTAGATAATGTTCTAATAACCAAGAATTTGATTGAAAATGAAGAATAAAATGTTAGATTGTTTCCAATGATGACAAATTAAGCTCTTTGAACATTTTCTGATTTTGTAAAAATATTCTTTTAAATCAAAAGACATCAAAAGCACCACTGCTGTCTTATATTTTCCTTAAAGTAATAAACTCTTCAATTAAACCTTTTCCAGAAATTCCACTTCTGATGATTCCAGAGTTATTTTTTCCTTCTCCCCCTTTCCGTAGCCCATTTACGCCTAACACCATAATTTATTACACAGGTATAATTTTTGATCTCTCTGAACATAATACTAAGAAGTCCTGACGATATATCTTTTGTGGTTATTAAAACGTGTGCTTCGAACCTTGTACCCTGCCTTGGTAACTTGGCTTGTCACTGTCTCTGACCTACAACTAATTTTTTTCCTCTCAGGTCAGGAGTTTGTACAGTTGGAGGAAGTGTCCCTCCAGCTGTCGACCTAAAAGATGCAACCATTGGTGCGAACTCTTCGGATAGTGAAGACTACAGTAGTCTTCAAAACATTTCAGATACGCTATAAGGTCTTGGTCTGTCTCGTATTTGTAACGTCCTTACTTTTTAATAGCAGTATTTAGCATAGTTATACAGCTTTCATCGTTGCATACTAGAGGATCCCGTCTGCAAACAAGTTTTTTGATATCTATCAAGTCTTAGTTACTCATCTTCAAACGGAGTTATAAAAAGATAATTACAATATTAACCTAATATATAAATAATCATAAACACACTATACATATTTCTCAATTTGTGTTTGCTCGAAAGCATAAGGGAAGTAAGCTTCAATTTATTCTTCTCATCCCTCCTTCATAATCATTTCAACTACTATTCCAACCAGTCTGAACATCTTGCGTTAAGAAAGTTGAGGGAACATTGTCCATATAATCTCATAATGATACTATCCGTAATCCGCAGAAAAAACATCATTAGCGGTATGCGAATGCGGATTCGGCATAGAGAAGTGATGGCGGATATCCGATATGCGGAAATAGCGTTATAGGCGCGACTATTTGCTACACTCTAATAGCAAATATATCCATAGCATGGGTTAGGTCTACGTTAACGGGCACAATAGTCAATCCATACTGGTTATTAAGGAGAGGTTCAGGCACGTCCGATTACGATAGACATCCGCCGCATGCCGTTTAGCAGTATTGCCTTGAGCAGTAGAGCTAGTTAGGTTAGTAGTTATAGGTTTGAGGTTAGGTTAGGTAAGGTTAGGTTAGGTTTAGTGATTAGGTTAGGTTAGGTTAGGTTATGGACTAGGTTAGGATCTAGGTTTAGGTATATAGGTTTATCTTGGGTTTCGTTAGATACGAGCGAATACACAAACAAAAAAATCAATAACCTACTTGGCTGGCAGTGGAGCTACGTAGGTGTTAGGCTTAAGTTTTGTTGTGTTGGTATTTGTTCCTCCTATAACGTAAACCGCAAAGAAACTTAAACCGTAACCTAAAATAAGCTCTACTGCTCGCCTGCGGTCGGTCATGTCTTACAGATCTGAGACGTTGCTCTAGCTATTGTGAATCCATAGACCGCTGATACCTTAGATATGTAAGATTGATACGTTGACGTTAGCCGTAGACCTAACCGTAGGGTCGATATGCCTGTCATAACCTAGCCATACAGGTAATTGATCTTTATTTGAATATTAAATCTTGGATATCAAATCTCAAAAACCGTAAAATTTTGTCATTATTAGTTTTTAAACTAGTTTTTTTTTTTGTTTTTAAGATTTTTTTTTTACAACCTCTAAATGGTTCTAAGAGATAGGTTATGAAGGAAGTGGAGTTCTTAATATATGAGGAAAATTGAGGTATCAGAGAAATGGGGATTCAGGGCAAGCGGATTCAGAGTTATGGGGGGTGATTATCATAAGGATCGGAGGTGGTTTCAAGCGAAAGTAGGGTTCGTGGGTCGATGCGGTTCAGTCGGAAGTAGGGTTCAGAAATGTTTCAAAAAGAAGTGGAGTTCTCAAGGTTGGGGGGTTCAGTAGAGATTGAGGTTTTAGGGACGAAGGTTCGCGTTCAAGGATGGGGGGTTCAGAGGATGTAGGGTTCAGATGAATGGAGTTCAGGTTGAAAGTTCAAAGCAAGTGTAAACATCAGGAATGGGGGTTTAGAGGAAATGGGGCTCAAGGGATGTATGGCGTTAAGAGGCCATCCTACTTTCCATCTAACTATGACTTATTATTTATTAATGGATGGCCCGTACACTACAGCTATTCTAAGGTGCATTTCTACACAATTCTAGTGTCCCCCTGCTGTTAAGGTTTATAATTGGTGTATGGGTTCGGTGTACGGTGAGTTACTGTGCGGTGTTGAGGATTCGGAAAATACGCAGTTCGAATTAACCCTTAGCCTATTATGTTATGCCATAGAATAATAAATAGGAGAAATTTTTCATCTTCTCGCTAAGGAAATTAATTTTTAAATAATACGATTTTCAATGTTTCTAATCAGCAAATAGGATTTATTCTTTGGTACTAAAAGTCAAAAGGGGGTGCGAAAAGGAGTAGAGAATGAGTTTTACTATAAAGCTTCATTCACTTCATTCTTTCTGGAGAAGAAACTTTGTGGTTAATAGATGAAAACTAACTGTTTGTAGAATATGAAGGAATAATTTATGTATGACACACAAGCAATGTATAATATATATATATAATATATATTAATATATATATATATATATATATATATTAATATATAATATATATATATATTAATATTATATATATTATATATATATAATATATATATTAATATTATTAATATTTATTATATTATTATATATTAATTAGTATTATTAGAATATATTAGTATATAATATTATATATATATTATATATATATATAATATATATATCTATATATTAATATATCTATTATATATATTATTATTATATATATTCTATTTATAAATATATTTATAATATATAATAATTATAGATTACTGATTGTAAATGTATTAGAGGGGCGGGGAGGGGAATATCGGATCACTATTTGGTGGTTTGCATAGGTTAGGGTGGGAGGAAGAGGTGACGTTTAAGGAAAGGGGAGAATAAGAGGAGTGGGCAGTGTGATAAGGTAGGAAAATTGGAGGAGACAGTGTGTAAGAGGGAGTTTAGGAGAGGTATGGAGGACAGGTGGAGAGACGTGAGAGGGACGGTATAGGAATGGGGGCAGATGGAGGAGGAGCTGGGGGGGGGATAAAAAAACCGAGAAAATTTAAGGAGGCAGTATGTGAAGAGGCTAGAAGGGTATGTGGAGTAAAAAGGGTGGGTGCAAGCAGAAAGAAAGGGAGCGAATGGTGGAGTGAGGAGGTGAAGGAGGTGGTGAAAAGGAAAAAGGAGGCTTATGTGAAATGGTTGGGAAGTATGAGAGAGGAAAGCTGGGAGGAATATAGAAGGGTTAGAGTGGGAGCAAAGAGGGCGGTGGAGAGGGCGAAGAGAAGAGCAAAAGATGAGTGGTGTAGAAGGGTGACGGAAAATTTTGAATCAGAGAAGTAAGTAATGTTTTGGAAAGAAGTAATAATAAAAGGAAGAAGAAGGAAGGGTTGGGGGAAAGGATTAAGGGAGGAGATGGGGAGTGGATTGGAGGAGAGGATAGGTGAGGAAGAGGTGGGAGGAGTATTTTAGTGGACTATTTGAATGAGTGGGTATATAGAGGGGTGAGGGGAGGTAGATTTGCATGAGGGGGGATGGGGAATGTTATTGGGGGGGTAGAGGGGGAAGATGAAATTACAAATGGAATGAGGTAATTAATTAGGGCCTTGAGTAAAGGAAAAAGGGTAAGTCCGCGGTCTGAGATGGGTGGAATGGAATGTTACAGAAGTAGGTGG
>JABUQX010109215.1:32500-47500 GCA_015478945.1 Trachelipus rathkii
TATTATTATTATTATTTTATTATTTAATTATTTTATTATGATTATTATTTTAATTATTTTATTATATTATGTATTATTATTATTTATTATTATTATATTATTTTATTATATTATTATTATATTATTATTATTATTATTATTATTATTATTTATTATTTAATTATTATTATTAATTATTTTATTTATTATATTATTATATTATTATTATTATTATTATTATTATTATTATTATTATTAATTATTATTATTATATTATTATTATTATTATTATTATTTTTAATTATTATTATTAATTATTTATTAATATATTATTAATTTAAATTATTATTATTTATTCTTATTATTATTATTATTTTAATACTTATCCTTCAGCTATTTATCGGGCATACTAACAGTAAGCTAATTCTGAAGTCCTTAATGAAATTTTTGAAGTTGTAGTTTCAAATAAAGTGCTCATTTCCTCAGCATAATATTGTCTATATATTAATATAATATATTATAATATATAAGTATATATATATAAATATATAATTATTATCTTTATATTATTATATATAATATATATATATTTATATATATATATATATTATATATTAATATATATATATTATATATATAGTTTTAATATAATATATAAATTATTATATTATATTATATTATATATTATATATTATTATAATATAACTATTAATTACAATATATATAATAATAGTAATAATTACTATTATATATATATATATATATATTAGCTAATGATTATATCATAATATATTATATAATATATATATATATTATATTCTATATAACTTTAATAAATGTATAAATTTAACATATAATATAATATATACATATATTTATACTAATATATAATAAACCTTATATATTACATTTATCTACAGGAACTAAGAATATATCTAATATCATATACAGATCTAGTGTGCTCATTAGTGTTATTCATCAATATGTATATATTCATCATAATATAACCTATTACATCTATCAAATCTAAGTTATTATTTTTTAGTATTGGTTATTACTATACTAGTCATACATATTAAATACGCTTCACCATCACTTCGTCATTCACTCGTATTTATAACCGCACATGCTACACTTTAACCTATTTCGTTTTCATAATGCTCCGTACAGAGGTCTATTATTCCCCGTAGTCCATCAAATCTCACCCACTGCTCCACGTGTTTTCTTTTATCTTGCAGTCTTCGACAGATGTACATCAGGTGGGAGAGAATGCAGTTTGTGACGCCACGTTTTGAATTTCCAGTACTCAATTATTATAGTTAATAGAGTTTTTATCTACATTTGTACACCACACCATTGCGAGCACCTTTGGCAAAGCAAATGAGTTTATGTTCATAAATTTTGAGAAAACAGTAATTGATTTTATAGAAATTATGGTTTGTTTTATAGTTGAATACATAACCTCTTTTTAGCATTTTAATAATTTTAATCTGTTATTAGTAGAAGCTAAAATAATAATAAAATGCCGTATTTAAAAAAGTTGGATAAAAATACGCTATTTTATTCAGAACATATAGATAAATCTTCAACCTTGCGAAAAATTGGTTAACAATTAAAATGCTTTTGATGCCTTATCGTGGCTAAATCGGTAACATGCCTATTATGCAGAGAAATCGTTAAAGGAATGTGCTGATTATAGGGTTCGTCTCTCGAAAGATATACCTCCCTTATCTAACAATTGAATTGCAACTTTGTGAAATTTTTATTAAATAATGATTTATAATAATTCGTATTTTAAAGTATAATTTTTTTTTGGAATTTTTTTTTTATAATTATTTTTTTTAAGGAAAACTGGAAAATTATAACATCAATTATAATATGTACGTAAATAATAATATTATAAATATAGATATGTAAAAATTATAAATATCTATTTGCACATATTTAGGCTAAAATATGAGGAACTTCAGTACATGAAGAAATATGACCGCTAAAATTTCAGAATTTTAACACTATTTATAAATTAAAATTAAAAATTTGCTAAAATTAAATTCCGAATCTCAATACAAGAAATTAATCTCAAATCATGTTTTTCATACACCTAAAAATTGACGAGCAAAACTTTTCTGTCCTTTATCTGATATAGAACTTTAATAATTCAAATTAAAAATAATATTTCTGGTATATCAGTATTTCTTTATAAACTACTTTATTCATCAAGTAGATTATGCACAATATATACTTTAATTATATTTTTGGTCGCATATATATATTATCTATTCTATATTAATATCTAAAGTATGGTCCATGCATACACTACTTTAAATATACATCTAATTTATCTATATATATAAATACTGTCGCTATCACATGATCTGATAAAGGGATGAGCTGCTGGTGAAAGCAGCAATAGTTTCCTTCAATAGGTCCTCAAATATACATTATAATAGCATAGTCACTACCTGAAAGTTTTATATTGGGGCACTATATTAGATACTAGCTTCTAATTTTTAATTAATTCCTACTCTCGTACTTAAGCTCATATTTCTCAAGGGGGCATTAAATTACTAGATTCTTCTATAATTCGATTAATACGTGCGTAATACCCAGGCGACTTCGAGCACACCGGGAAGCACTCCTATAGTGTACTATGCGATCTGATCGCCTTCGAACATATCCCTTATCGTATATCACATTCCCATTAACATCTAAGCTGTAACTTGTTTGACAACGCTCCTCATTGTAATATCTTCCCTTATCAACATTTAATCCTTATACCGCCGTCCATTTATTTCTCCCTCACCCTCCTTAGCTCTACCTCACTTCCCTCCCTATTCCACACCACATATTCAGTTCTCATTCTCATTCACCCATTGCCATAATGCTACCTCTAATTAATACATCATTTTGATCTATCTCATCCAACTTCCCACTTTAGTACCTCTTAATCTATAACTATAGACCTTACATCATTTACACTCACCGATACTAATATCCCTTACCCTCCTTAACACATTGTTTCTCCCATTCACTGTTAATATCTACTTCACACTATTCAACCATTCAATACACATTACTGATATATAATAAAATTTAATTACAATTTATTTATTTTTTATATTCCCAATTTTTTTTTTATAACCTGAAATCGCCTCTCTAATCATCCTACTGAATTTAATTGATCTATACCTATATAATATAGATCTATACTCTCATCAATAATTCTCCATACCTCACTCTCCTCTACTCTATTCTCATATAATCAATACTTCATCATGCATCTCTAATAGTTTACGACACACTCAATCAATCTTATCTCACTCCATAACTAGGCGCCACAATCTAAATCTAACTCAATAATCATGCTAACGCACTCATCTACCTAGCTAGACATATAAATATGATTAAAAAATTACTTCCTAACTAACTTAATAATTTCTACCATCCTACATCCTCTCATACTAAACTTTACATCTATACTATAATATATAACTTCTATAATATATCATCTAATCTAATCAATAACTCTATTCTACTATTCTTACTTCTCATTCTCAATCTCACTTATTCTACTACATATGTATAATATAAATACTACTCCTATAATACTCCTCCATCACTTATATTCTACTATACTACCTATTATATACTATCTAATTTCTCATAATATACATATCTAAACTTCTCAATAACATACCAATCACTTACTACTCCTCTCAATACTCATAATCTCTATATTTTCTAACATGATTATCTTCCTGAATCTCCTGTCCTATTAAATACTCTTACTAGTTTACCTTCCTTGTTAATACACCATTCTCTTCTCTCGCCATCGCTTTAATTATTTTTTTTATTCACCCCGATAGTCCTACTATTAAATATAATCTCATCACTATTATATAAATTAATATTCTCTCTCTTCTTAAACTTTCATACTAATCTTACTCTATCATTCTACAATAAATCTAATACCTCCTATCTAATACATAATTACTCCTTCCTCATTACTAATTAAATTTACCATTCTACTTACCTAATAATTACCTATACTAACTCTTAATATATCTACTATATATTCCTTATTCATCTATCATATCTCTAATATACATTCAATTACATTATCAATCTACTCTTACCTCTACTCCTCTTACTACATTATAATCCTTCCTATATATATCTTAATTATAACTACATATATATATCTTAAAATACCATTCTCTTTCACTTTCCTGATGTCCTTCATTATTTATAATATTAATTCCCTTCATTAACAATGTGTCTCCCAACTTTCTTCATTTTATCACCCCAACGCGCGGCGCGAGCAATCAGGGAGGAACGAGTAGCGCGACGAGAGGGAGGACGGACGAGCATGTGGGCGGACGGGCAGGGAGTACATGAGTAAGAATAGAGATGCGAAATATATAAGTCTTGCGCAAGCCTTGCCCTTTCATCCCATCCTCAGAGGTTTTGTGACTTCGCAGCTGACCAATTGTACTACTACCATGCGTGTTATATTGATAAACAGTTAACTTTAAGCGTCCTTGGACATCCTCCTACTAATACTTATAAATGCACTCACAGTACATTATTAATTTAATCATATCATACAATCTTTACACTAATTCTTATCTTCTATCTCTAATAAATATATATACTTATCTACCTCCTCATAATTTCTTATAATATCTCATCATCATCCTAACTTAATTACTCCTTTCATTCTATCATATACTATATATTCAATATTCCATAAAT
The DNA here is from genome assembly GCA_015478945.1 of Trachelipus rathkii. Taxonomy (NCBI): domain Eukaryota; kingdom Metazoa; phylum Arthropoda; class Malacostraca; order Isopoda; family Trachelipodidae; genus Trachelipus; species Trachelipus rathkii. Next base: position 37,235 of record JABUQX010109215.1, read on the forward strand.
TACCATTACTATATCTATTTTCTTCTCTATTACTTACTCTTATTATAATTATATCCATACTATCTAATACTAATCTCTACTATCTATGATAATAACCAAGTAATCCTTCAATCCTACTCCTCTACTCTCTAATGATGTTAACTAATATTATATACTCCTTAAGACACTAGTTACTCCATCATCATTCCTACTCCTAATTTAACTTATCTTACATTCTACTATCATCTCTTTCTTAATCAATCTTAATTTACCTCTATATATCATCCATATCTCACTAACTCATCAATACTTCTTTAACTTGAGCCTACTGTAATTCAATTCTTCTTATAACTATCTTTTACCTATAACTTTCCACCTGTGTATCCCTTTTCTATTCTTATACCCACACCATGCGAGCAGTGGAATAGAGAGCGCGGAGGCAGCGCGCCACTAACGCTCAGGCCGACGAGGGCTTGCAGCGAGAGCTGCGACGCGCGGCGCAGAGACTGCGAAGATGAGCGCGAGAGATCGAAGCGACGCGACGTCGGGAGAGCCATCGCTTAGAGTCAATCAACACTCTTACCACCTTAATAATAATAATAATAATCGATCAATCAACTCCACACTTCGGCACTATTTGTTGACCATTGAAGCTGCAACATGTTTCCCATCGTGTTATGATTCACTCTTATACTACTCATCTACTATCACTTCTACATATCCATCAATCTCATATACTCAATACATAACTACTCGCTTATAAATCCGCACACCATCATCTTCATCCTCTATCTACTATTACTCAATCATTTTTTATTCCATCTCCATCATTCGCAACTCAATACCTCCTCCTATAATACTTCTAAGTTTCTCATCCCCTATCTTCAACCTCTTATATCTACTAATCTAAAAATATTAAACAATACTAAATAATAAAATTAATAATAATATAAATAATAATAATTAATAATAATACCAATTATTTATTATAAATTATTATTAATATATATCAAATAATAATAAAATAATATATTTCATTTAATCTATTACAATTTTTATCAAATAAATAATTAATGTTTATTAATATAATATTTAATAATAATTCATTAATAATATAAATATATATCATATAATATAATAAATAATATAAATATTAAAATTATATAATAATATAATAAATAAATAATAAATTAATAATAATATAATAATAATTTAATTAATAAAAATATAATAATATATAAGAAATAATAATAAATTTAAAATAATAAAATGAGAATATAAATAATATAATATATTCGAAAGATAGATCGCTCATATGACCAATCACACCTGGGTTTAAAACAAAGTTTTAAGAGAAATTTAATAAAATTAATAAGTAATTATTCATGAATATTAAATTGAGTATAATATTTGTAAGCCAATTATTAGTTTAATAAAAGGATATGCCTGAAATTGAGATTTGTTAATGAATCTAATAATAGACTTTTAAGAATTATATTCTACACAATGTTGGAATACACTCATTGCTCTTAATAAGATAAGATATAGTGAAATTTAGCGAAAACCATGAACTTTTACAGCGGAGTATAGTATGATGTTTTCAATTTTAATTTTTTCTTGAAGTAGAAAGAGGCGTTCGGTTGTGTAGAGGCTAATAACATCTTATATGTAAGTATGCTAGACTATAATAGAGGTAAATATATTTAGTCTAAAAATTTAGTGAGGGGATCTTCCAAGAGAGCATTGAAGAGAAAGTGGATGAGTATCTGATCGTAATGATATACAGTAGAAACTATAGTAAGGATAATGCAATGAGCCGTATAAAATAATGCTGTGAACTTTTCCACATAATCCCAATCAATATCATTGAGCATAATGGAATTGGCACCCAAATACATACATGAAGAAAATAGATAAATGGCGAAATTTGAACAATAGAGTCTCCACTCATCCCACCACACGCCACTTGTGACCTGTGGAAACGTCGTCATAGAGAAGAATCTTCATGGTATTTACTAGATCTACCTGAAGACTTTCTAAGTTCTAAATTAACAGATAGTTGAATAATAAAACTAGACTCCCTGACACAAAATTTCCTTTTTTAAGATTCAAGCTTTTATTTGTGAGTCTATCGTAACAGGTTTTCAACATTATTATTTATTAGAATTAAAACATCTTAAGTCTGTCCTCTCAATCATCCTAATGATAGACTATTATATATGTTTCACAGCGAAACTTGAGTTACTTTATGAATAGAATATGAACAGACATAACTTCTTTGAGAATCTAATTATATATAATTATATAATAAATTTAATTAATTATATAATATTATAAATAATATAATTAAATATAAATATAATATATAATTAAATATTAAATATCATATATTAATATATTATAATCCTATTATAATAATTAAATAACCATAACATAATCTTCATATAACTAAATTAATTATAATAATAATATATTATAATTATAATCAAATATAATAATAAAATAATGAATAATAATTAATAATAATAATAATAATAATAATAATAATAATATCATTATAAATATTATAATTCAATTCATAATCATAATATAATACATCTATCTCTTCTATATCTATACTCTTCTTCTCTCTTCTATAACAAAAATAAATATATAATTATATGATAATGAATAATGTATAATGAATAATGTATAATAATTTCTACTCTAATGATAATCATGATAATGATTAATTACATCGGATATATACTATTCGATTATTTATAGATAATCTATTGATCTAATGTAATATATACTTATATAATTATATATAAATCTTATATCTCATTATATCTAATTATTTAATTTCTAAACAATCAGTCTTAATTGATTTTATAAGTTTAATAAATTCATACTAAATTAAATTCAATTATAGAATTATTAAGTTATACCAAATCATTAATTATTAATATATACGTTTACATGATTAGAAGAAGAAGAAGATAGAAGAATATCTGAAGAATGCAAAGAAGTTACATGAAGAAAGAAGTAACAGAGCATATGGCATAGCAATATGACTACTATAATGATAAGAAGAAGATAAGAATGCATCAAGCAAGAAATGCTTCTAATACGTAACAAGTAAGTACAAAGAATAGATAGCCAGTAAAGAAGAATGTAAGATATTAGCAAGTAAGCAGAAGTATAGAAGATATAGTAGAGATAAGAGATGAACAAATCGAATGAAATGCTAATACAGTATCCAGTCTCATATAGTTAAATATAGAAGAAGTTAAGAAGATTAAGAAGAAGATGAAGCTGAAGTTGAAGAGAAGGGTAATGAATATATAAATTTATTCTACTTCAATTCAAATAAGACTAAATTGTAAATAATAACATACTTAACATTATCATATCTTATTATTAATTACATTTAATTATAATAATTATATTAATATTCATTCTATATCAATTAATATTATATATCTCTCATTATAATATATTCATATAATGAGTAAGCTTTACCATCGTAGTTCTCCGAACGTTTTACACTTAAAATAATAATAATAATTCATACTATAATAATTATATAATTATCTTCTATGTTGAAACTTTGTTTGCAGCTATCATAGTACAATTAATATTAAAACTAATTAATCCCTTTCATTTACATGTTTTCTTTCTACTCTAATTTATCTTATACTTTACTATCATAATATATTTTTATTTTTATTCTTTATCTATCAAGAAAATTTATTTAAGGGCTATTCTAGAAATGATCAAAAAAATCAAAGCTCTTAATTTTATATCTTGGCTCAAATGTTTCATCTTCCTTATCTAGTATTAATAGCTTTTATACATATTGACAGGTCCTGTATCATTAAACGGTTATACACTAATTTATATCTATTATAATATTGCTAAGGTTATCATCATAATGATTATAATTTTCAAAAATATTATATAAATAATATATTACAATTATGTTATATATTGCTATATATTCATATTCATCTCCCTCTCACAATTCCGACAGGGGGAGGCGGGCAGACTATACTATATACAGTATTTATACAATAAAATAAATTTTAATATACTTGAAAATAGCATCATAAGAGCTTAGCCATTATATTTAGTATCAATACAATAATATTTATATTCATGGATATCAGGTGGTGTACCTGTGCAAATCACTCAACGCATTCTCTAATACAAATAACCATATGCGATAATCATCGCATTTATCGTTCATCATCATTATTATTCCAATCTTAATATTTCATATTTAAATCGTCTGGGCTAAAGGTAATTTTTACAAATAAATACGTCAGTTATTTGCTATTCAATTTATTCATGAAATCTTATATGGTAAGTAAAGCATAGTTGAATTTGGACCAAAACTTGAAATAAGAAACTTTTTTACAAAACAAAGCGCAGCAATATTTAGTATTCATGTATTAGGTGGATTTATGTGTCTAAGTATTTTCATTTCGTTAGTAATGCTCTCCTCCTCTTTCATTTTACTATTACTTAAGGGTTAATTTATTTTTATAATATCATTCATAGTGGCTATGCATATATAATTCGTGAGTTACTTAATAAGTGTTAGATTGGTTATATTACTCGCCACTATATAAGTAATTAGAACAATATCATATAATCGCTATAACTTATTCTTTCTGCAATTATTAAACTGTATCACAACATAACGGCTCTGTTTATATTACAGCTCCGAACTAATGATTAAGCTAATAGGTTCTAAAATATTAAGTTTTCGGTTATATTAATATTATTATATTTATATATAGTGTAATATAAAAGAAGTTATGTTTTAGAAACATTTCTATTTCTAAGTTTTTATTATGCTATATTAATTATAATGTATATTTTTTATAGTGAGGTGTTAATTTAAATCTTTAATGTGGGATTAACATCAACTAACACTTACAATAAGTAACCCGAATTTATGAATCATACAGGTAAAAAACGCAATAAAATAATTAGAGATGGATTAACACGACGTGAACTACAAATCCCCTATCTAAAGTTGGAAATTGCTTACTTATATTTTATAAAAAATTTTCAAGTGTAATTTCAACTATGCTTTCTGTATATATACATGCAGAATCCTATTTTTTTATTATAACAAAAAAAATAACCTAAGTGCCGACTATACATAATGTGATAAATAATTATAATAATCTGATATGGTTAAATGTTAGATTTTTTTTTTGAATGTTTGAGTGTTTACTGTACATGGTTACATAAATTATTTATCCTATACATGTTGATCTACGCTATTTATCAGTATATAACCAGATTAATAGTTGGTATTTGCATAACATATTTAATAAAAAATAAGTCTTTATTTAACATTTATCTTTAAATTATTTTTTAATTTCACAGTTAATATAAGATAATAAACATGATTTATCTTGAAAATTTAGAAATTTATACTTCATTTTGTAAACTAGTAACTACTTTATTAATAAGTAGTTAAAGTTAAACCGTGAATACAACTGCATAGAAGTAAATGCAGGCGAAATATTGGTTAATATATTTAATATATTAAAAGGCTTTAACTTCTTTTCTATTCTAGAATCAAGTCTTCTTAAAATTATACAAAATAAATAAAGATATTATTTTGGTTCTCACTTAAAGAACTTTAGTCATATATACATCTAAATATGATAATTAATATTTAATAATATATATAATATAATTATATTATAATAATAATTGAACAAAATAATTATAATAAAATAATAATAATAATAATAATTTATTAATATATAATAATCATTATATTCATAATAAAATAATACCATAATAATATAATATAATAATAATTATAAATAATTATATAAGACAAGTAAGTGTTTTTCTAACAAAAATAATATCATATATAATTTAATAATAATAATAATAATAATAATAATAATAATTTATATATATTATAATAAATATTATAATTATAATTAATATATAATTCATTAACAAAAATAATAATTAATTATATACATAATAATAATAATATAAATAAATAATAATAATAATAATTATATAATTTATAATAATTAATAAATAATAATATAATAATAAAATAATAATATAATAATAAAGCAATAACATCAAATAAGCATAATAATATATAATAATATATAATTTAATATTAATAATTATTAATAATTAATTAATAAATAATAATTAATAATAATAATTAAATAATAATAATAAATAATAATTTAATAATAATCATACAATATAATAATCAATATAATATAATTAATTAAATAAGTAAATTACTATATATATAATTACATACTAATAATAACTATAGTATAATTAGAAATAATAATTAGTATTATTATTTTTTTAATCAATTATCTATAAAATAAACTGGAAGTAGAATGCTAGCACAATAAAGTATAATAAATATATTTAATATATAATATTATTAAATAATATAATAATATATATAATTCAATAATATAATAATCAATATAAATATTAATATTAAAATAATTTCATTAAATATATAATTAATAAATATAATATTATTTAATTATAATTATTAATAATAATATATTAAAATAATAATATTTAAATTATAATATAATAATTAATAATAATAATAATATAAATATATTATATATAATTTATATAATTAATATAACTAATAATAATAAATTAATATACAAATAACTGATTTGTTTTGTTTTTTTTGTCTAAAGTCAAAATAATCGCCGTAGAAATCGAGATAAAGTGAGTTACTGGGTGCCATTAACATTAGACGCGTTGGGGGAAGAATGGCTAGTCGTGATAAGGTAATTACAAGAAAATTAATGTAAAAAACAGTATTTTTAATAAATGACAGTAATAGCGAAACTATGCTATATATATATATTAAAATGTATTAATTTTTTAAATTCAAGAATTATTATTTAATTAATTATTATTATTTACTATTATTTTATATTATCATCTTATTATTATTAATTTTATTATTATTATTATGATTATTAATATTTCTAATTATTATTAATATATATTTTATTATTATTTATTATTTATTATAATTAATTATTTATTAATTATTATAATTTATTATTATTAATTATTAATGTTATAAATTATATTTTTATTTAATACTTGTGTTATTTTATACTATTCTAATTATTGGAATTCTTATTAAATATCTGACTAATTATTTTAAATATTGTTTATTCGCTGGTTTATTAATATTTCTATGGTTCAAGTCTATATAAGAAAAGAAAAAAATTGAGAAAAAAATCGAATAAAAATATAATAATTAATTTCATGATTTATATATTATATATATAATAATTATATATATATCATATTATTTATTATTCATAATATATATTATTATATATATATGTTAATACATCCGGCTACATATTTGATATCTTTGTAAGATATCCGGTCATTTATTTGAATTTTTTATTTTCAAGCTATATTTATTATATATTATTCATATATATATAATAGACGGTTTTTTTTATACTATTTTTATAAATTAAAAGAAAAGGGAAAAAATGTAAATTTATTTTTAAATTATTACCATTCAAAATCTGAGAATGATAGTTTAAGTCATATCTAATTAAACTATTTATATTTATCCCTATACAATAATATAATATATTTATATATATTATATATATATATATATATAATCTATTATTATTTATATATTATAATATATTATTATATACTATTTATTTATTTATATATTCATATATATATTTATATATATTTATATCATATCATATATTATTTTATTTATATATTATATATAAATATTAATATTATATATATATTCTATTTATATCAGTATATATATATATAATATATACTATATATATAATATTAATATATATATTATATATTATTTAGTCTTATATTATAATATATATATTATATATATATAACCTCTATATATATATATATTATATATATATATATATATAATATATATATCATTATTAATATAATACATTATATATAATACTATATATATATTTATATTATATATTATTTCAATATATAGAAGCTGCGGTATTGAAAGCTTAAGTTGATATGTGTCGAATTGTGTATCCAAAAAGAATGAATCCATACAAGTATTTTATCTCACATTCATAACGTAAGTACCAAAGTTGTGAAATTGCAAATCGATTTTATATTGCGTTTTTTTTACTCAAAGGCTTATCTTATCGTTCTCCAATAGTTCGGTAGATAATCATATATAATATCTATATAATATATAATATATTTATATATTATCTATATCTATATACTATACTATATATATATTATACTATATATTATATATATATTATATATATTATATATATATATCTATATATATATAATACTTTTATTTATATAATTATATATTAATATTTTATGAATTTCGCGTCTGCTTTCTTTCTCATTCTGTCTAGTAGCCACCTGTATGATAATCAATAAACATCATGAGAGGATAACTCACGTGACTGGCTATATGCGCACGCATCTACAGGTAGCACGCGAGATTAATGCGCATTATCCATAATACTACTATATATGAGCAGCGCCATATCTATAGAAGTTGGGAGTCCTTCCGGCAGTATGAACGGACTAGGAGAGCAATACCTTATCTACTACGTGGTATAGATAAAGAATTATCTTATAGTTAGGTGCTATATCCAGAAGTTGAGTTGGGTATTTCTGAGTGGAGAAGGAGAGTGAGATTATTGTTTCTACACCCTCGTCCTAGATTGGTAATTCAACTGAGAAATGTTCATGTCACAGGTGGTCAAGATGGAATTTAAGCTCCTTTGGAGATCTTCTCTCTCACAGATAATAGCAACAATACCGATTCAGTTAATGTTTCCCGACGGCCTGCGCAAGTGGTGGAAAGTGCGATAAAGTCAATAACCTCTCAATAGCACTTCGAGAACTTGATCAATAGGTCTACTAATGCTCAACCACTTTTTTCATTATGTAACATTATTGTCGAGAGAGAGTCAGTTTATGGCTGAAAGCACGAGACGCTACAGTCCCTCAGGACAGGACTTTAGTCTAACATTATTTAAGCTATGGTAGAAGAATATGGATGATTCTTACGAAGAGTTCACGGAGATTATCTTATCTACTCTATCATGATCCTCTCTCAGGCAGAAGATGAGGACCCTCCAAAGTTAGGGAGTGAAGTTTTAACTCTCTGTGACTTATTACAAAAGCGTAAATTGACAATGTCTTAATTTGTCAGCGTCTCTCCACTTATGCTCACGAGAATAGTACACGAGTCACTCATACTTAAGCACTATAGCTATACCTACAGGTTTACTTAGATTTGACTTCATATACTTGAAAGGAAGATCACTCGCGATTCATGATTTACTACTTATTCCACATAGAAAGAGAAAGTCTCAGTTCATTCAGAGTGGTTATGTTTTCTCCCTATTGCGAGGAATTCACAGCTAGTGATCAGACGATGTGCACAGCTTTACGCCTAAGAATACTAAACCATGTATACTAACAGACTTGCGGAGATTGTCCACCACTAACGCTAAAAAGCTTCTCTACCAGAGCTATAGTGTTCCTGGGTTTCCTACTAGTATGTTCATTTCTTGCCGCGAGTATTGAGATATCTATTATATACCCCAGCACTATATGAACACGATATATTATGGAGCTGACTTTAAAGTTTTGTATATACACCATGTGTGAGAGAAGTCTATTATGTAAGGCAGTATATAGTCTTCGATTAATATTATTATTAATTATAAGATAGAGATTATTTTAGTTGAAGTAATGGAGAATATATAGCATAAATCATACTATTGTTATATATGTATTCTTATTATTCTCGAAAACTGGTAGAGTTATTTCATTCGAGATTTGACTAATCCATCATTCGTAGCTGTGTAATGCTTATTTATTATTAAATTTAAGTTCCTATAATATAAATATAAATATAGGTGATAGGCTATTCTTGAAGAATTTAATGATATACTTTTACTTATTTTGTACACTTGTGATTAAATCATCTGTAAAGCATCCAGGATTGTACTTGTGTTTCATGATAAATAGTATATATGAACTTGTAATGATGAATTGTTGCTTCCTATAATTTTACTATAAGAGGTTTTAAGAATCGACAAAGATATTTATGAATAAATATTTATTGAATTTTTAGTACATAGTTTATAAGTTATTATAGTTTAATGAGAGTTACCTGTATACACTTCTTTCTCTCTCTCCTCTCTCTCTCTCTCTCTATTCTTCTTTCCTTTCATCTCT
>JABUQX010109215.1:50000-54115 GCA_015478945.1 Trachelipus rathkii
TCTGTAAATCTGAGCCCCTTTAAATGAGTATACCTCATTTTTACATATTTATTTTCTTCCTGAGGGAAATTAAAAATGAATGAAGATGATGATTTAGTGTTTGAAGATCAGCGTATTCGCATCATTTTAAGTATACTGTTTAATTTTACTTGTTTTTTGTATTTGTAATAATATTTTATTTGTTTTTTTTCAGGCTTTTTTTTTTTTTATGTATTTCTCTTTATTTAATAGATGAATATTGTGAGTTAAAATTGCTGTTTTACTGTGGTTCTGATTAGTTGATTGAACAGGCATGCCGGTTTTAAGGGAGTGTGTAGTACTGTATTTAATAATTGTTGAATTATTTTTGGTGCAAATCGTATTGTTTTAGTGTCTTTTTCGTGCATCCGATTTGCAGAGTCAGAGAATTTTTTTTTTAAACAAAGAAGTGTTTTTAAGTCATTTATATATATTAAAGGAGAAAAAAACGAACAAATCAGATTGTACTTCAGTTTTAATATTGGAGTTTTCGTTTTATTAGTTCTTAGGTTTTCAAAACTGACTCCCACAATTATTATTTTTTTTTTAATTCCATCAAGATAATAATCTAGCATGTAAATTTTGAGATTATTAGTTAAAAGACAATGCTAAACCACTCCTACGTTTTTATTTTATTTATATTTATTAAAATAAAAATATTTATAAAATATAAAATTTATATATTATATATTATATATTATATATTATATATTATATATTATATATTATATATTATATATTATATATTATATATTATATATTATATATTATATATTTTATATTATATATTATTATATTATATTTTATATATTATATATTATATATTATTTATTATATATTATATATTATTAATATATATTATATATTTTATAAATTTATAATTTATAAATTTATAAATTTAAAAAATATAAAAATATTTATTCTGCTCTCTAAATTGCATATGTTAGTTTGAAAAGTAACAATATATTTGTTCATATGTTGCCGTCTATGTTTGGTTCTTGTTACTTCATGAAGGAGGTGAATAGGGCTTCTGTCATGAGACGGTTTTGCTTCCGATCGACCAGGATCTGATACCGGGGTATTTATAGGAAGTGCGAGAGCAGTATTTTACCGACTGAGCTAAGGGAAATATTTTACTGTCTATAGTAATAAAAGTTTTTATTTTCCTTCAACTCGTTATTAAACAATACATGTATACCTTTACACCACCTGCATTAGAACTAGGGACCGACCGGGGCGGGAATTTTGCCGGGGCCGGGGCCGGGGCCGGGGCTGCTCTAATTTAGCCGGGGCCGGGGCCGGGGCCGGGGCCGGGGCCGGGGTTAGCTAAAATTAGAAATGTAAGTCAAAAACACTGAAAGTCTTAAAACTTAGGATGAAAATTAAATATAATTTCAATTAATTAATAATTTTAATTATAAAAAAGGAATACATTTAATTAATTCAATTAAATAAATATTTCGAAAGAAATTTTTAGAAAATAATTGAATTTCTAGAAGAATAAGTTGTGTTAAATATTATAATATATATATATATATATATATATATACATATTATATAGTATATATATATATATATATATATATAATATATATATATTAATAATTATTTATAATATATATATATATATATAAATATATATATTTAAGATGGCGAAAGCGTTTAGAAAACCAAAAAGTGTAACTAGAATTATAAAAGATAGAAACGGAGAGATTCTTATGAGACCGGAAGAAAGAAATGATCGATGGACCGAATACTATGAAGATCTGCTAAATGTATAATACAGAGAACAAGAGGAAGAAGCTGCAGATCAGATGAGGGAGGAGGAAGAGGAGGATGAAGGCGGAGAGATAACGGTGGAGGAATATGAAGAGGCAATAAAAAAAGGAATGAAGAAAATAACACTCCGAGAGGATGGAGTGGCTGTGGAGTTGGTTGTTGAGGGAGGAAAGGAGCTGAAAGGGAGAATCATCAGTTTGATGAACAAGTGTTGAAGAGAGGGAAAAGGTGCCGGAAAGGTGGGGCAAATCAATAATAATACCGATATATAAAGGGTAAAGGAGATGTTGCTGTAAGCTGTAATAATTATAGGGGTATCTCACTGATGGGCCATCTAGCCAGAAAAAGCAAAAAAAAACGGGGAAAAAAAATTATACGAAAGAATATTGGAGAGGAGGTTGAAGAGAGAAGGTAAAGCAACGAGACTTGGAGAGAACAGTACGGTAATAAGAAGGGGAAGAGGAAACGACCGGACCTCTTATTCACACTGACAGATCTGTGGCCTCGGAGAAGATGCTGGAATATGGTAAGAGATTCTTTGTAAACTTCATCGATCTGCAAAAGGCATTCGAGTCGGGCCAAAGGAAAAAGCTCTGGAGAGCTATGGAGAGGAATTCATGGAGTGAAGGGTAGATTAAAGAAGGCGATAGAAAGTAGGTATGACAAATGCAGCTGTAATGTTAGAACTGAGTGCGAGAACGATATATGGTTTGAGGTGAAACAGGAAGTGAAGCAGGGAAGTGTTTATCACCACTGTTGTTTATATTATATTTAGAAGTGGTGATAAAGAAAGTGAGGCAGAGACTGGGAGAATTTGAAAGGGGACATAATGGCATTGCGGACGATCTGGCATGTTGGAGCGAGAGAGAGGAGCAGATTCGAGAGGTGGTGGTTGTTTGCGGAGGATTTGGAGGAAGCAGGGATGAAGATGAGCATACAGAAGACAGAGATATTTAACAGTAACCGGAGGAAATGAGGAGGGGATGAGAATGATAGTGGGAGAGGAGGAGGTGAAGGCGGTAAATACCTGCAATTATCTCGGAGGATGTTTTAACAGAAGGGGAGGAAGTGGAGAAGAGATTACCCGAAGAATGGAAAAGTATGGATTAGTTATGAAAGCGGTATACCCCAAGATGAAAGACAGAACAATCGGAAATAAAGGTTAAAAAGTGATTTTTAACAGCATACTGACTCCAACACTGCTTGTAACGGAGCGGAAACAATGGACAACACGAGAATAGAGAGAGTAAGAAATACAAGCGGCCGGAATGAGGAATAATTAAGAACTATGATGGAAAGAGTAGGAGAGACAGAATAAGGAAATGAAGTTATTAGAAGCATATAGGGGTAAGAAGATGACAAACTGAAGATGGAATGTGGGGAGATCTGACGATAGTGGGGACATCTAGAGAGGATGGAGCAGGAGAGAATGCCGAAAAGAAGATGGGATTGGACACCAGAGGGCAGAAGGCAAAGGGAAGACCGAACAAGAAGAGATGGGCGGAATCGGTGGAGGACTCTCTGGAAAGATGTCAAGCTACCAAATATGAGAGCGCTGAAGAGAAGAGGAACAGTGCAGGAAGGGACGTCTGGAGAAAGATGCTTGCGCGACTGATAGGATGAAGAATCCTCCTGGGAGAGGAAGTAAGAAGTTAATATATATTATATATATATATAATATATATATATATATATATATATATAATATATATATACTATATTTATATATATTATATATATTATATATATAATATATATATTAATTCATTAAATAAATAATTTTGAAAAGCAGATTCGGAAAGATTTATTTTTCTTAAGATTTTACTTTAAATAATAAATACATTAATATTTTAACAATTATATTTATTTCCTTTTCCGAATTCGTTTGATATATCAAATTTCGAATATTTTTATGTTAAAAACTCGGAAAAATTATAATTTGGCCTCAATTTTAATTTTGAAATCATAGTAAATACCAAAAAAAAATTGATTATATTTAGGTATGGTTTATATTTTCCTTATATTACTTACACATAATGAGTACTGGAGTTCAAATATATTTTTTATTTTTTTTTTGTTTGATTAACCCTCTATTATTTAGGGTAAATTTACAGTTCACCCCGGTAGAAAACCCCGGGTTTGCCTGTTTTTGGCCGGGGGCCGGGGCCGGGGCCTGGGGTCGCATAAAAATGGCCGGGGTTGGCCGGGGCCGGGGACGGGGCCGGGGCCCCGGTCGGTTCCTAATTAGAACCGACATTTGTTGAGAATTTAAACTATATTCCATCGTCTTATTTCTTTGATCGCGGAAACCAAAAACA
>JABUQX010109216.1:0-20000 GCA_015478945.1 Trachelipus rathkii
GTGTGTGTGTGTGTGTGTGTGTGTGTGTGTGTGTGTGTCATTTATTTTTAGTCTTTACAATAGTTAGGTTAGGACATGATAAATCTTTGATAAATATTAACTATCGTTTAATAATATAATATCATTACTGCTTACATAACTGATTCTGTTCTAACATGTACATATCGTCAATTGCATTGCATCTTGCAAAGATAACCCATCTTTCTAAAATGTTGAAGACTAACATTTTTATAAATTTTCAAATTTATTTCTTTTTATAAACGTTAACTAATATAATTTTTTTTCCTAAGTTGAAACATACATATATTGTTAATTTTATTTTATAATTTTTATTTTGAATAAAGTAATTTTGTGTTTGACGTCATAATACTTTCAATGTGTAGGGTGTTACTTCTTATATTTTAAATTATTTCTTTATTTTTTTATTTACCTTTTCTTTTTCTTTTTAAAATACTATTTTTTATTTAAATTTATTTTTCTAATTTTTTTTTTTTTTTTTTTTTTGTTAAGTTTTATTTTATAATTTTATAATTTTTGTTTATTTTTTTCAGTAAAAAAATTTAATTTTTTATTCTTTAATTTCTTTTAATTTTTAATTTTCTTTGTAAGTTTGCATTATACATTATAATAAATTTAGTTAATCTTTTTATTTATTTCTTAATTTTTTTTATAATTTCTTTGATTTTTTAATTTTTTAATATTTCTTTATGCTTTCCAATCAGGCATTTTCCCCTCTATTCTAATCTTCTTTAATTTATCTTTAACCTTTTGAATCTCAATTCTTTCAACTCCTCTTCCCCTTGCAAGCCTTATCTTTGGCATTTGAATTTGCCCACTCCTTCTTTTTAAATCTTTAACCTCTTTAATCCCTTTAACTTTTTTAATCTTCTCAAAAGCCTCTATTTATACCTCCATAACTCTGTCTAACTCCTTTCTTTATCTAATCTTTTAATCTTTTAAACTTTTGAATCTCCTTTTAATCCTCTCTTTAAAAAGCCCATCTTCAGATTTTATACCCTATTTCATTTTATCTTTGAATTTTCATTCTAATTCCTTTGTCTTTCTAACCCTTTGGCACCTTTATTTTCTAAATTATTTGAACTTGATACCAAAAGAAGCTTATTCAGGTGTGTGTGTGTGTGTGTGTGTGGTGTATGTGTGTGTGTGTGTGTGTGTGTGTCATTTATTCTAGTTCACAATATTAGGGTTAGATGGTGATAAATCTTGACAGGTGGAATGTTACTACAAAGACGTAAAATTTAACATGATATATAAAGGAGGTGGCAGTGCGTGAGTAGGCTACGTTTTGTGGTGTTAGTTACTACCCTGTTAAGTGTGTAAAACTTGCTAGCTGTTAGCGTTTTATTTGTGCCAGCGTGTGTTAGTCTGTCGCTGTTAATATGGCCAGTCTGTGTCATACTAGCGGTAGTGTTGGCTAAAGTGGTGAAACCTCGGTTACTAAAGCATACCTCGTTGATCAGGGTGAGCAGAAATAAACCTGATTTTATGTTAAGTGTTTATCCAAATTATACTTCGAAAATGCATTTGAATCAATAGACTAATAGATCAAGATCACCTAGTCAGAGGGTGGCTTGTAGGAGGGTGGCTGGATGGTACTTCGATTTACTGATTTACTGATTTAGGTATGTAAACATAAAAATTTTAGTAAAAATTTAATCTTAATCAATAGATCACCAGATCGCAGACATCGTGAGGGAGTGCTGGACAGGTTTGACTTAGCATTTACTGATTTAGGCAGTCCTGGTATCACGTGTACCCTGGGGTACGCAGATTGATACTTGGGGGTACGCCCAAGGAGTAGCCCCAATGACTCACTCTGCGTGAGTGAATGATTCGTACTATGAAAGTTATTATATAAGAGTATATATATATATGGCGCATATGGAGTATATATATATATATAGTTATATAGGCATAAGTATATATATATATATATATATATATATATATAATATAATATATATATATATATGTAAACCTTAAAGCAATTTAAAGAATTACCACCGTAAATATAATTTAAACTCTTTCATATTGGAAAATGTAGGGCTAGGGTTTGGTTTTATTTCTGGGTTCATACTAACTGAAGTGTTGCACAGGGTTATAAACGTATAAACCGTATTTAATCATTGTGTGTAGGGAATTAAAGGGGCATGAATGTAGAAAATGAAAACAGGGATATGATGATTTTACTGAATCAAACAAACAATATTCTACAAATTGCACGTGAAATGCAGCATAAAAGGTGTTCAATAATGGTTGTGTACCTCCCTGGCTCTCCCAACTTCCTGCACATTCCTGGCATGATGGAAACAGATCTGGAGATGGTATCCCTGCGGGACTGTTGCTGTCGTGCTGCTTACAAGCTGGCGTGAGTAGACTGAGCGATGTTCAGGCCTGGAACACGCCTACCCAAACAAACCCAAACATGCAGTTCAATTGAATCACGTCAGGTCTCCTTCGGGCAGAGCCAGGTTAGGCGCCCCGATCCTTACCCAATAGGCACTGCTTGACGACCGGTAAAGCAAGCTGTCACGAGAAATGACAAAATGAATGACCAAAAGTGGCGTACTTGGCTTTACCTTTGAGGATGGTCTTCCTGTATATTCTTCAACTCTTCTGTGCCATGTTCCCTGAGCTCGGGCGATATGCAATGCATGCAAAACCAAAAAATGCCTTCGCCCACACCATCATAGAGTCACCTCCAAAAGGAATCTTTGGGGAGATATTGCAAGCAGAAAATGCTCACCTGCACGTCTCCAAATTCGTTGACGTCCATCTGGTCCATGTAGTGTGAGCCCGACCATCTTGGTGTCTGACTCCATACGCTTGAAAAATGAAAACGTAAACCCGATGTGCTCCTGACTGTGAGGGGCGATGGGCAGACCTTGGTACACTGTACTCCAGCATCTATTCTGTCGTTCACCAGTGTTTGAGAATGCGGCGTCTGACCTCACGGAGCCTGTGTTATAGCTGTACGCTTGTTTGGAAACGATCACGGAGGAATCTGTCATCTCTCCCGGACGTCGCCCTCGGGCGACTCTGACCATGTCGCCTACGGTTGCTGCCGCGGCCTCCTGAACTGAAGGATTCGACCGACCGATTATTTTTTTATCTCTCGGGAGCGCTGGTTTCACCTGTCTCGGAGAATGACCTGCTTCTGACAATAGGATAACCCTAGTCCTTCTATACTCGTTCTCTTCTCTATCACCTTTCCGATGGTAGAGTCTTTGTCGTTGCCACCTACAAGAGGCGTTAGCTCGTTTGTTAGTTGGTTGCGTCTGGTCATCTCCTGTTTTCCCGCGATAAGGAACGTACTTCGATTTCTGGTAATTTTGGTTGGTTGTCTCTGAGATTATGTGCCATTTTGTCTCTCTGACACACGGTGTAGTTAGCATACGGTATGTACCGAAATTAGGTAATATGACCCAATAAATCAAAACCAGCTCTTCGCATTTCAAAAATGAAAGCTGAAGAATATATTGAAGGTTGAAAGTATTTAATAAATTTAATAAGGAATTTATATGGAAAGTAAGAGAGTATATATATATATATATATATATATATATATATATAAAGATATATATATATATATATATATATATATAATATGCATATATATATATATATATATATATATATATATATATATATATATATGCTATATGGTCACACCCCGTTAGGTGTACAACTTATAATTATTTTTCGTCTTAGGGGTACGCGATCAAAACTGATTGACTGATTTAGGGTATGTAAAACGTTACTATTTTAGTAAAAAAAATTTGATCTTAATCAATAGATCAATAGATCAATAGATCAATAAAATCAATAGACTCAAGAGATTCCGCATTGGACATGAGGGTGCGGGGTGAGGCTTGATTTACCGATTAACATTTTAGGGTGAAAACATGACAATTTTAGTAAAAATTAATTTAATCAATAGATCAATAGATCAATAATAGATCACGATCAATAGATCAATGATCAATAGATCACAAACTGGTCAGGAGGTGTGGGTGGACAGGTTTTGATTTTACTGATTTCAATTGGTTTAGACTATGCAAAACAAATTTGAAGTTATGAAACATAAAAGAATAATAAATTTTATTTATTTATTTATTATTTATTAATATCATTTATTATTATTTATTTTTTCTGATG
Source organism: Trachelipus rathkii (assembly GCA_015478945.1). Classification (NCBI taxonomy): domain Eukaryota; kingdom Metazoa; phylum Arthropoda; class Malacostraca; order Isopoda; family Trachelipodidae; genus Trachelipus; species Trachelipus rathkii. The sequence continues at coordinate 4,180 of JABUQX010109216.1, forward strand.
GTTCTGAGAAACTATTATTTTTGGAACAGACTTGAAACATATGGCAAAAGCACTAATTAACATTAGAATTGGTTTACACAAATATTTAATAACTGGTACCTGCACCGGTTTCAAAGTAACAGCAGTTGTCACCTTCTCACCTTCTGAGTCAGACCTTCTTCATTCTTTCCTTTCTTTATTCTTCCTCCCCTCCCTTCCTTTTTCTTCTTCTCTTCTTCTGTTTTGCATTCCATGCATTTCTTTTCTTTTTTCAGTAAAACCCTCCGAGGGGTCCATGGACTCCGCTGAAACCGAACTGTCCAACCTGTCTCCTGACCTGGACCCCTATCCTTCTGAGTTTCAGCTCCTGCGATCATTTTTAATTTTTAGGCAGTGCTCTTCATGTGGACGTAGAGAACTGTAATCCTCGTTCCTGACGATTACGCCAACAGAGCATAACTCAAGATCCAAATTTCTGCCCTGATTATTAAGTTAAGCCTCAACATGGCTTTTTGCAATAATTTTTGGACTATGCCATAAAATTACCCCCTTAGGGTGACTCAGGGTCACCAACCCACTGTGATCAGTTTATCAAATTCATAATAAACATATACTAAGTTTGAAAGCAAAGATTCCTCTGCCCATTCTAATAGTATGGTGGTAGCGGTCAAACTGTTTGATCAATACTGCTGATTAATCTGAATGTTACTTATTATAATTATTTTCTTTCTTGACATATTTTCATTGCTAAATGATTGTAACTAGAGACGTAGAAAAAGATTGATTTTAAAGACTGATAGGTAACGATCAATGATAAATCGATTAATTATCAAAATGTAGATCTATCGATCATTTAAACCCAGGAAGTCTTCAAAAAAAGTTCTTTGAGGGGGCCCTGCCCCCTGTGCGAAAAACCCCGAAAGTTCAGGCTCAAAACTAAAGCTCTATCTTCCAGACCTTAAATTGGTCCTCACTGACCTTGAAAACCCTTAACCTGGCAACAATGCTCAACTCTTGAAAAACTAATATGTAAAAGTGTTGTTCTTGCATTTGCAACATTTGTAAACATTTTGCTTGTAACTGAAGGTCAGTTTCTCTCCTTACTAATATAAGCATATATGATATAGTATATGAGAGGTATAGAGATAATATATATATAAGAGTATATATGTTAGAGAGTATATATAAGGCTATATATACATATAGTATAATATATATATAGATATGATATTATATATACATATATATATATTATATACATATTATATATATATATATATTATAGTATATATATTTATATATATGTATATATATATTATATATATTATTGATATATATTGTATATTTATAATATGTTGATATGTTATACATATATATATACATACATATTTATACATACATATTATATATATATATATATACATATTATTATATATATGATATATATTTATATTATATATATATATATATATATAAGTATATATTATATATATATATATATATATATATATATATATATATATATTATTATTATATATAGATATATACATAATTTATATATATTATACATATATATTAATATTATATATATATATATATATATATGATACTATATATATATATATATATATATATATATGGCGGTTTATATATATATATATCAGGCATATTTATATATATATATATATATATATAAAGAGATATATATATATATATATATATATATATATTATTAGAAAGAGTATATATATATATATATATAGAGTATTTATATGTATATATAAGTAGTATATATAAGGTATATATATATATATATATATATATATATATATATATATATATATTATTATATATGTTATAGTATATATATATATATATATATATGGTATATATATATATGTATATATATATATATATATATATATACATATCCTAATCCGTCTATCGCCCTTAGGTAAACGTCCGCCATGATAAAAATATAGAGAGTATATATAGATATATAATATATATATATATATAAAGATATATATATATATATATATATGATAAGAGTATGAGTAGAGAGTGATATGGAGCACATATATATATAATATATAAATATATATATATATATATATATATATACATATATATATGGATGTAAAGTGGCCATATAAGTCTGAATTTTCAAGTTTTCACAGTGTTTGACTTGCTTTTATTATTTTAACTTTGAACTTTAAATTTAGGTTTTTATAAATCAATTTTACTCTACTTTTTTTTTATTCGTGTATTTGTATGGATGTAAAAGAGCAGTCTTTTTTATGATTAAGTATTTTTGCATATTTACTGTGCACTGACGTTAATCTTTAACATTTACTTGCTTCTTAAATTTGGGTTTTAGGGTGTGAATACCTAACCTGATTTCCACTGTTTATCTATTTTTATTTGTTGGAGCCAGGCTTGCTGTATGTGATGTAAGATGGCAGACGGTACAGGCGGCTAATATCGACTTTAATAACATCCAAGCTGTACCTAGCCTGCATCCGTGAATACTAAATTTTAACCCCTTCTGAACCTGAACCTTTGCTCCTGTCTAATCTGAGATATTAGAATTCACTCATCTTAACCTGTTTACCATGTCTTAAATCATATAATCTTCATTTCTATAATTTCTTGTCTGAGAAAGAGTGTATGTGCCTATGTAAACATGAACACTCCTGTAACACGTCTAGAATCTGAATTCAACTCTGATGTTCTGTGTGGCTTAAAATCTTTCTTCTTTCTACTACAATAATCTCTTGTGTTCTGCTACTGTTCTCCAAGAAATAGATTGTCACACCTTTAAATTATCTGGCCAAACTTCCTCTACTTTACACTGTTATATCTTCTCATCCAAATACTGAGGTCCCCATTTGTGGGATTTCAATGTGTCACAAACAATTTAGTTTTGTTAAACCTCTCAAGCACTGATTTAGGGTGGGAGATATCGAATCTGACCAGCATTCTTTAACAGACCTTGAGCAACTAACAGCAGAACACACACATCTGGGATCGTCCCCAACCAATTTGAACACACTTGACCCCAGTATGAGCCACCACTAGTCCCTTCTCTCTCTCATATAACACCACCTTCGCCCTATTGGTAAATCTGGACCACAACCCTACATTCACTTTAATACTTTCTCCAAATATTCCATCCTGCCCTACGTTTTCTGGCACTTTAATCGGGCCGATTGCTGCTTTCTTATATGCTGGTTTTCGCCATCCAACTGAACACTGTTTTGACTTCAGACGCTTCGGTTTCACAGATACAGGGAACCGTGTTAGATGGTATTTATGCAGGTCTACTTCCTCTCTTCTCTTCGACTAAATCTTCTCTCCTCAATTAACCATGGTTCGATCGTGCTGTTCTCTGGTCATTCAGGCTAGAGACAGCGTGTATCGGGGAAAAATTTTCGTTCTCCTATCACTCTTAATAATTTTTATTCAGTTAGAAATCGTTAGAGGATACCACGAGTAAAGCGACCTTCATCAACGAAAGGGCTAACTCCTGAAGTTCTCTATCAGTACCTTTCGTATTCCTCACAAAAAAACATCTCTAAAAACTTCTGTAACTGCTCTTCCTCTTAGTATTTGATCTGATTTGGCCTTGCTGTTAAATTTCAACTTGAAAAGCACAATTTGGTCTCCTATTTCTCCTCTCTAACTCAACTCCTGGACTGATTCTGGTATTCCCCTCCTTCTCCTCCTGTGATTACATTTGATCGCGGCGACCTGGAACGGCGAACGTTAGAAGGCGGTGGGACCGGATGGCGTTCCCTGAATTTTTGAGGAATGTGCCTCCGTGCTCACCCCCCGCCCCTCGTTCAACCATATTTTCTCTCTATGTCTCAAAACCAACACTTCCTGTGTGTTGGAAGGGTACACGTCCAACAATACCTTCAACTGTTTCTAACTAGTTCCCTTTACTAGAATTGCCTCGGTCTGAATTCTTCCTGATTCATTTTCGTTGATCTGGATAGATTAGGTGGGGCCATTCTTTCAGAAATTTCAATTTTTTAAAACCTCAACTTCTACCCCTTTCTAAAACACCTTCCAACTTTCCTATTCTTTTCTTTGACGTTATTCTCTCTGTCCTCCTAAGGACAATATAAACATCCCACCTTAATGATAAACAAAAATTGTTTTGGAAACCCCACATCACAACGGTTGTTGAAGCACCTCAAAAAGAAACTGGAGCTCCTATTTAGACCGGGTGAGACTTTTTTTCCTCTTCCTAGTTGCTCCAGCTATACAAGGGCCCCATCCGCCCTTGTATGGAGGCTGCTCATTCTGGTGGGGCCTTGTCCACCGGTTTTTGACAGGGTTTGAGCCTGTGCCAAAAGACTTGGTGAAACTGTTCTTTGTGAATTTTTCCACTCTCTACACGCACTGTCTTTAGCCTGAGTTGGTGCTTTTACATTTCTTTTCTATAGGTCGCAGCGCGTGTGCTGAGGAAACTTGTCACTCGCTTATCAATTAACACCTTATTATCGCCCTCGTAAACACTAGTGCTGTGTCTAAAACGAGTTTTTGATATTGGTAACTTCAGGCTAGTTTAAGTTTAGAAGCCTCCTTCTTTCTGGCCACATCTGTCTTTAGACTCCTTCCAATTTTCTGTGCTTCCGTTGAATTTAATCTCCCTCACTTCAAAGCTTGCGTCTAAAGCTCATCTCCAGTGTGAATTGGTGTTTAAGGGTGAACTTCTTGAGGCAGCAACACCTCTCCTTTGAACAGAGAGCTTTGCCCTGGGGGAGTAGTAATAACCCTAAAAACATATATACATGTAGATATATATATATATATATATAAGTATGAGTATATGTTAAGTATAAGATATATATATATATATATATATATATATATATATATATATATAAACATATAATATGTTTATTTTTTTTTATTCTTTTTATTTTTATTGTCGTTGTTCCAAGTCAGTGTTCTGAGTCAATCTAGGGCCGGCCCCCTATTATTCCTGCCGCCCTAGGTGATTTTTGCCTCAGCTTTAGCCTTTAGTGGTTAAGAGGCTCTGTATATAAGATATATATATATATGGCGCAGAGTATATATATATATATTTATATAAGTTATATATATATATATAAGATATATATATATATATAGAGTATATATATATATATATATATAGTATATGGGAGAGAGAGAGAGTATATATATATATATATATATATAATATGAGATACAGGGCAAGGCTTGATCCGGAAGTTACTCCGTTAAAGGGAACTAGGTTTTTTTAGTAAACGAGTAAATGGACTCGTTACTTTTTCTTTCAGCAACGCAATCGAATAAGTTCCGTCATTTTTTCCGCTACTTTTTATCCCAAGTTATTTGGTTCGACCTTCTTTTGAATGTTGACATATTAATTGATCTCACCTATCAAGATAAAACTTTTATAATTATAGATATATATATATATATATATATATATATATATTATATATATATATATATATATATATATATATATATATATATATATAATATTATTGTTATTATATATATATATATATATATATATATATATATACATATATATATATTATATTATAAGTATTACATATATATATATATATGATATATATATATATATATATATATATATATATAAGGAGAGGAGGATATATATATATATATAATATATATATATATATTATATATACATATACATATAGTTATAATAAGTTTAAATTGTACATATCAGTTGCAGATCGGTGGCTTTTAAGAGCAACTTCCATATAAGAGGATGGTAATTTAGAGATCCATATTTGTAATGATGTTTTTATTTATTCAACATAAGAAAAGATATTCAATGAAAGTAAAGTAACAAAAGTCCCTTCTTGAGATACTCTGTAGGCGAATGGGTAATACAGCCTTTTCCATGAGTTTCAGCCCTTACTCCGACTTTTTTGTTTAGCGAAAAACTTGGTGACTTAAAACTAGAGCTGTAGCTCTTTTTCAATACCATACACTCTTTGTTGAGGAGTTATGAGAGAGTATCTTCAGTGAATGCTATTTTTTGCTTCTGAATAATGCTTTTGAATCTGACTGAAGAATATCTTCAAGAGGACGGGCTGTTTATATATTATTATTGAATTTGGTGGCAAAATTCTTTGCTCGTGCAAATCTTAGTATTAAAATTTACCCACATATTAATTTAAAATTTTTACAGTTATAATGGAGTGTTACATTACATCCCTGGTGCCAAACACGGAGTGAGTAAGTGGCGTTATAATTATACAAGATATGGAATTAACCCTTCATTCAAATGAGCACATATTTGTGGGCATTTACCAAAAAGTAATAAACACGAGTTATAAAAACATGTCATCGAGGTAAAAATAACACCCAAAAATTACATAGTTAAAGTGTACTTTCAATGCAAACATATCTAATTATGTCCGAAGATTATTTACAAGTAGACATATAAACATTTGAATAAAATATATTATTAGGGCCCTGAGTTTAAATATTCCAAATATGAGCATAACTGGTTACATCCGAAGATCCAAACATATATACAAATATTTGAATACATAAAAATACAATAATGTTATATGAGATAGAAATTAAAGGGAAAAAGTGATTAAACAATAAAGGCTTGGTTATATCCTGTTGGGAGTTATGGTAACAAACACAGCATTTAAATGTGTTACTAAATACAAAAATGTTTATACATAATTATTATTATTTGAAAATTGAGTTAGTTATTCACAAGTTAAATAGGCCACATTGATCGAACCGTTGAATCCTAGAAAGGTCCAGTATGTTATGTTTTTAATGTATCCAAGGTTTGACTTACCAAAAATGTAATAGTTAAAAGCTAACATGAGAGAAACATTGTTTACATGGTATACTTGAAGTTGCTGAAATCAAGTCCTATTTGAAAATTTCATGTTATGTATGAGTGGTCGCTGAGAGTCATTTAGAATTGAAAAAGGAATCAGAGTTCGTAGTGGGATCCAAAAATGAATTCTTGCCCATAATCCAAACCCCAAAATTTGATGAAAGAAACCATACCATAAAGCAAAGCATATGTAATAAGAAGTTGTTGAAATTTAGGTCCTTTTATTTGAAAAAAATTTCTTCTCGAAGCAAGATAAAGGTGAGGAAGCCCACAGAACCATTCGTAAATTAGTGAAGTGAACCTGTAGAGTCTGTAGTGGAATCAAAATGAGTTTCTAGTCATAATCCAAACTTCTGAATATGAAAGAAACTGGCGCTGAAAAGAAATTGCTGGTCTGACAATTTGAACTCAGAACTGTGAGGAGTTGTAGTGACATGAAAACCATAATCCAAAAACTAGAAATGAAAATTGGAAGTTCTGTATTGATTAAGCCTAGTTTGCTTTGTCATTTTCCTGATGAGTGCTCCTGACTGGAAATTTGTGTTATTGTAGTTTCCTTTTTCTTTTTTTTCTTGAATAGTTTAGAATGAAGTGTTGATTGAGCCTGTGTTCTATTCCGTTCGATCAATTATATAGGTGCAGGCCTTAAGGGACAGGCTTCAGAGTGGCACCCTATATAAGAGGATGGTGGGTAATTAGACATAATTTTTGTAATGATGTTTTTATTTAAATATAGCAATGAAGAAAGTAAAGAAGTAACAAAGTCCCTTCTGTTGAGATACTCTGTAGGCGAATGGTAAAGCCACAGCTCGAGCAGCTTCCACCCTTACCTGACTCTTTGTTTTAGTTGAAAATTTGCACTGAAAATCAGTTGCAGCCCTTTTCCAATACCTACCTCCCTGTCGAGGAGTTATGGAGAGAGTATCTTCAGTGAAATTTATTTCTTCTGTTTAATAATTTAATCTGACTGAAGAGCATCTCTAAAGAGGATTAATATATAATATTATTTTCGACTTCTTATGCTAGTAAGCCCTTGCTCGTGCAAATCTTTTAGCATAAGTACGAACATAAATGCCAAAATTTAATAAAGTTATAGGGCATTTGAAAGTGTTACATATATATATATATATATATATATATATATATATATATATATATATATATATATATATATATAAGAGATATATATATATATATATATATATATATATATATATATATATATATATTATAGTACAGTGTGTAGTATATATATATCTATATATATATATATATATATATATATATATATATATATATATATAATATATATATATATATATATATACATATATATATATATATATATATATATATATATATATATATTGGAGTTACATATACGTATATATATATATATGGTAGTTAAAGTATGATATAGAGAAAGGGACAGATATATATATATATATATATATATATATATATATATATATATATAGTTATATATATATATATATATATATATAGGTGTATATATATAAGAAATAAGTTTTGAAAATTTTAGCTTATAAAAAATATTAATAGATGTTTCAACTAGATGAAAAATGAATGCGGACTAGAGTGTGGTGGGAACACTGGAAATCTGCCTACCATTAAGGTAATGAAGAGCCGATAATGAATGTGTGAGTTTGATGGTGTAAGAACAGGTATTCTGGAGATGAGGTCATTAGTGTAGAAAGAGGGTGTAAATGGGCGTAGAGCAAGAAAAAGCTGAAAATGGTAACGGTGGTGAAAGTAGGATGAAATTACTGCAGAAATGACTCAAGAATGAGGGCGAGATGGCGATTGGATTGACGGAAAGTTAACAAATCGTTTGGCGGAGGTATAGTCCTCGAGATTGAGTACAGGTTATGGTTAGTACCCCGAGAGCAGCAAGGAAGATAAGGGTACTGTAAGAATTATATTGAAATTAGTTTATTGAGTTTATTAGGGAAGATATATACTGGTATTTTGATAGAAAGACTGTGTCGAGTAATGACTGAAGGACTGATTTGAAGAACAAGGTGCGTTGAAGTGGTAGAGGAGCGTGTGATCAAATTCACATTGAAACAATGATTGAGAAAAATGAGGGAGAAAAGAAGAAATTGTATTTAGGTTTTTTGATTTTCACCAGGCGTATGATATGATTAATAAAGAATGTGGAAGGTGTTATTGATATATAGCGCGTTGGTGGTAAGCTCTGAATGAAAATCGAAGCAGGTGTGTGGCGGTAGTATGGGGCAAATATATGTATTGTATGTATGTATGTATATGTATGTATGTATGTATGTATGCATGTATGTATGTATGTATGTATGGTGGGAACACTGAAAATCTGCATAAACATTGCAGTAATGAAGAGGTGATAGTGAATGCAAGTGGCTTTAGGTGTAATGAAATAGTATTTTGGAGACAAGGTCACAGTAGAGGTGGCTGGTTGAGTTGAGAAAGGAGAAATTTGGTAAAATCTGCAGGTATAGATAAAATTACTGGGGAAATGATCAAGAATTGAGGCGATGGTGATTGATTGAATTTAAAGTGTTGTGTAACAGCGTTATAGATGGAATGGTTTGAGGGTTGAGTGGAGAAAGAATAGTACCCTTTAGATAAGGGTGTGGGAAGATAAGGTAAATTGTAAGAAATTATGTATGGAATTAGTTATTGAGTGTAGTAGGGAAGATATATAATGGTATTTTGGTCGAAAGAGTGCGAGTGACTGATGGACTGATTGTGAAGAACAAGGGGCGTTTAGAAGAAGTGGTAGAGGATGCGTTGATCAAATCTTTACAATGGAAACAAATGATTGAGAAAAATGAGGGAGAAGAAGAATAAATTGTATTTAGGTTTTTGATGCGACAGGCGTATGATATATTTGGGATGGGGAAGTCATGGAAGGTATTATTAATATATGGTGTTGGTGTAGGCTTGAATGGAATCAAAAGTTTGTATGACGATAGTGAAGTTTTTGTGTAAGAATAAATGGAGTTGAAAAAGCAGATTGCTTTAATATTAATTATGGAAAGTGAAGATCAGGGATGTGTTATGTCTTCTTGGTTATTCAATTTGTATATGATTGGAGTTAGAAAAGAATTAGAGGTGGGGGTGGTAGGGATAGTGTGAGAATGATGGAGAATGGAAAAGGATGAGGGTACCCCCACCCAGTTGTTATATGCTGATGATTCTCGGTTTTCTGCGGGTGAATCTGAAGAGAGTTTGATAGATTGGTAGAGAGATTTGGCAGGGTAAAAGTGGTGGAGATGTTTTAAAGGTAAGCTGTAGATAAGAGTAAGGTTATGGTTGTGACTGAGGACAGTTCTCTGTGTGAAGTTATGTTAGATGATGAGCAGCTGGAACAAGTGTCTGAGTTTAAATATTTAGTATTATTTTGGATGAAAAGGGAACGGATGACAGTAGGAAAGTTGAATGGCAGAAAGGTGGCTGGTAATTAAACTGTTGGTGGATGTAAAGGGACTAAGTCTTGAGTGCGCTAGGGTCTTACATGAGGGTATGTTTTTAGTACACTGATAACAGATGGAAAATTTAACGTAATGACATATCGGACAAAATGGCACGTAGAACTCGATGTACCGTATTTAATATCATAGTCAAAAGCTAAAAGTAACGGAGTAACGGCGGTTCGTTACTTTTCATTTCAAAGAAACGGAATAACGATAACGGAACTACTTTTCCCAGTAACGGAGTAACGATAACGGAACTACTTTTTTGAGTAACGATGCCCACCTCTGTATATATATACAGAGGTGGGCATCGATATATATATATATATATATATATATATATATATATATATATATATATATATATATATATAAAGAAGAGTGTATAAGAAAGAGTATATATAGAGTGAGTTATATATATATATAGTTTATATATATATATATATATATATATATATATATATATATATATATATATATATTGGGTGATTCATTTGTGGGTTTGTTTAACGTGTATAACTATCCCGTTTTCTTTTCCAGTATTGTTTGGCAAATCATCATGGAAAGACTCACACAGCAACAACGTCTCCAAATTGTTCAGCTGTATTACGAAAATCATCGTTCTGTGAAAAATGTGTTTCGTGCACTTAGAGCAACATATGGTGCTCATCACAGACCTACCGAAACCACTATTGCCAATACCATCCGCAAATTTGAAAAGCAGTTTACATTATTGGATGATACCCGACGGATTAGACCACATCCAGCTCGCAGTGAAGAGAATATGGCGACTGTAGTTGTCAGTGTGGCGGACGACCCTGACGAATCGATTCGGCGCCGTTCGCAAGAGCTAGGTTTGTCGTACGCCACAACCTGGCGTATTTTACGTAAGGATCTTGGGTTTAAAGCATACAAAATCCAACTCGTACAGGAATTGAAGCCGCCCGACTTAGGTTTGTGGCGTGTTTTCAGTGAATGGGCTCTACAGCAGCTCAATGAAAATCCCCTGTTTTATCGCGAGATTTTGTTCAGCGATGAGGCCCATTTCTGGCTCAAAGGGTATGTTAACAAACAGAATATTTGGGCTGATGAGCAGCCTGAGGAGTTTAAAGAGCTACCGCTACAGCCACAGAAATGCACAATTTCGTGTGGTCTATGGGGCAGCGGAATCATCGGTCCATATTTCTTCAAAAATGAGGCCGGACAGAATGTAACTGTGAATGGGGAACGCTATCGCGGCATGATAACGGAATATTGCTGCCACAAATTGAAGCCCGTGGCCTCAGTGAGCTTTGGTTTCAACAAGACGGCGCTACTTGCCATACAGCGCTTATCAAACAATGGTATTCATTGAGAAATCATTTTGGTGACAATTGATTTCAATGTTTTGACCTGTAGGAATTGGCCTCCTAGATCGTGCGATATCACACCAATGGATTATTTTCTTTGGGGTTACGTGGAAGTCACTGGTCTTCAGGGATAACCCAGCCTTTTATCGACGCTTTAGAAACCAAAAACATTGCTCGCGTTATTCGCGACATACTGGTCGCTATGCTCGAACGCGTCGTCCACGTGATTGGACCCCTCTCCAGGAGGACCGCCAGGAAACCGTAAAGTGGCGGCCAACATTTAAAATGAGATAATCTTCAAAAGTAAATGTGCGATACATTGTTTTTTCGACTCTATAATAACCTTTTCACCATGTTTTCAATGCTATATGTTTTATTTCCATCGTAAACAAACTCCAAATGAATCAAATTCTTTATATATATATATATAAGTATAGCAGAATAGCAGCAGCAGTATATACAGTTGGCAGCAGCAGTAGGTAAAGATATATATAGCAGTAGAGAGAGAGAGAGGAGCAGGTAGCAGAGAGAGTATATATATATATATAGTATATAAAGAGTATATATATATATATAAGTTATATATATGCTCCCCGTAATATATATAAAGAAAGAAGAGTAGCAGCAGTAGCAGTACAGTATATGTATGAGATAAGATAGCGCATATACAAGTATATATACAGAGCAGAAGATATGATATATATATGTATATATATATATATATTATATTATATTATTACTATTATATACATATATACATTACATAAGAGTTATACATAGTTATAGTGATATTATTATGAAAGTATGTTATGTTGATATATGCTGATAGTTATTGATAAAGTATATTATTATTGGCTAAGATATATATATATATAGTTAAGTTATACATATATATATATATATTATTATATAAGATATTAGGTTTATTGATACATATACATATTATTGATGTTATATGCAGATGTATGTTGTTGCTATATAAGTGTTATATATATATATATTGTTAAAGTAGTATATATGATATACATATATATTATATAAGTTATTATATATTGGATATATATATATATATATATTATGAGTTACCGAGGGTTGCCGCCCTAAACACAAACATTAGAAAATTGGATATGCGTTAAGCATTTTTCGATTTAAAAGTAGATGCAGAAAGTTGCAAACATGGTTTTGTTTTAATTCTTAAAAGTGTTTGATAATTTTTCTTTAAGCGTCTAGAAAGCTATCTTTAACATATTTTCTTTGCTACGATTTTTTGAGTTATTTTAATTTTTTTAAGGATTTATTTAAACAGCGAAATGTTAGGCGAGATAGGAAAGAGAAACAGTGAGTTTCTTAGGTTTTGAGGTCAGCGAGAATCTGAAGAATCTAAATAAAGAAGATGCTACCCCAAAAATACCAATGCAGAGAACTAAAGAGATTTGCTCTCATACACAGGCAACCTAATGTTTTAATCATGATAAATTTTCGGAAAGAGCGGCCTTTCTTTAACAAAATAATTCAGATGACACGATGAAACGATAGAAGATATTAAAATTTCGAATGTGGTGTTAAAAAATGCGACAACTTTCGCTTTTTCCACAGCATTCACAAATAGAAATTTTTACGTAAAACCGATCCTTTGCTTTTGCAGAGAGAGTAAATATGTGACCAGTTTAGAAAATGGTTATTAACTATAGAAAAAATAATGAGTAAAATTCGAATAGTTATTAATAGGTAAAGGATAAAATGAAATCGTTAGAATACGATCTTGGAATAAAATTTGCAAATTAACACAATCATTACATAATTTGGGTATACGAAGTCAAAAAAATATTTCTTATTTAAGTGAATATCAATTAAATGTGATGTCGACAAAAAAGAAGCGACAATTATTCAACGAAAATATATGCCAGCAGATGACATCTCTAATCAAAATAATCATACGGGCTTGAAGGTAGTTACAGCTTAGGAGCGTAGCTTAGCTGTTGCACTTATAAAGCAGAAAGAGAACATAGAAACACAAATGATATAGATGGAAATGGGAAAAGTATAAAGAAAATAAAGAAAAGTGCTATATTAACAAAGTAGATAGGTGTCCTCTTAAGGTCTGAAACAAAGTTTTGAGGGTGATAAGTATTTTCTCACTTGGAAAATGCGGAGTTGCAAATGTGGAAACTAAAAGCTTTGTTAAAATTTTTTTTGAAATCGATTGCCTATAAACACTTGCTTAATAAGTTCGCAGCTTTTATTTTAATAATTTTTTCTCTAATAATAATATTATTTGATTATAAAATTATTTTCGGAAAACTTAAATAATTTTTTCTTTAGTTATTTATGTTGGAAAATTTGTAACGATTAAATTTTCCTTTAGTAATAATTGTAAATTTAATTTAGAAAATTTATAAACTAAATTTCCTCTTCTCATATTCATTGTTTAACTAATTCATAATTTAAGTACTTAATCATACTAACATTAATCATACATACTTGTATTTAAAATTTACTTTTAAATACGAGTACACGTACTATACAACACATAAAGAAAAATTATTGCAATTAAATTAAAATAAAATTAAATGCTTTATATTATATACTATAGTATATATATATATATATATATATATATATTATATAGATATATATATATTATATATATATATATATATATATATAATATATATATATATATATATATATATATATATATATATATATATATATATATATATTTGTCAGCTAATATTTATTTGAAGTCCGAGATTTCCTGTTCCACAAAAATGAAAAACTAAAAAAATAATCCAAATTAAATTCATATGAGAAAAATTGGTTAACGACTTTTAATAATGTCAAAAAATAATTTTTAGATGTCAAAGCAGGGGAGTCCAAAAAGTAGAATTATTTAACTTTAAATATATATATATAATAATATATATATTATATATAAATATATATATATTATTATATAATATATATATATATATATATATATATATATATATATATTATATATAAATATATATATATATATATATATATATATATATACTAATATATATATATATATATTATATAATATATATAATATATATATATATATAATATATTATATTATATATATATAATTATATATATATATTATATATAATATATATTATAATATATATCCTATATACTATATATATATATATATATATCTATATTATATTTATATATAATATTTATATATTATATATTATTTATATTATATATATAATATATATATATATCATATTATATATATTATATATAATATTATTATATAATATATATCTAGAAATATATATATATTATATATATAATATAATATTATATAAGATTTTAAAATTAGCAATATCCTTTAAAATCATTATGAATAATTTCTTCTCCGTATTTCTTTTTCGCCACATGAATTCACATAGATATGAATTTATCAACTTCTTTACAGTACCTTTTCGTTTCTTATTTTTATACTTCAAAACGCTCCAGACTGCTTCTATATTTTGGGTATAAGCCCCAGTATCAGGACCACAAAGTTTTTACTGTGGTTGACAGTGAAATCTTTGTGGTTTCCCCTATGGTATTCCTATAGGTTAAAGTAATAACCAAGTATAAAAGGGAATTAATTTATTCTTTTTTAACTAAAGGATACCTAGGGTAAACCGCAGGTGGCAGGAGTCGGGTGCCTCTCGCCACCGGTGACGACGGGGGCAACTTCGTCCCCATGTCCCTCGGCTCGAGCCCCTAAATGGGGAAATAAAAAAAATTCTAAATATTTCCGATGAAATAAATGAAGAAAAAAATTCAGGCTCTACACTATATTTATGAAACTGTTTATTCTAATAAAGTCTTCGAAACCTCTATAGATTTTCTTTGTTTTTAGCAACTTAACTTAAACCTTTATAAATTAGCCTGCTCTCTCTCTCTCTCTTCTCTCCTCCTCTAATCTCTCTCTCTCTACTCTCTTCTCTCTCTCTCTCGCTCTCTCTCTCTCTCTCTTCTCTCTCTCTCTTTCTCTCTCTCTACATAATTTATCACATCTTTATATATATTATATATATAATATATATTATATATATATATATATATATATTATATATATAGTATATATATATATATATT
>JABUQX010109216.1:25000-36600 GCA_015478945.1 Trachelipus rathkii
ATATATAATAATAAAATAAAAATTAAAATAATTAATAAATATAATATTAATAATATAATAATAATAATAATAATATAATAATAAAAATTAATATAATAATAATATAAATATAATAATAATAATAAATAATAATATAATAATGTAATAATAATAATAATAATAATTAAAATAATAATAATATAAGTAATATATAATAATAATAATAATAATACATAATAATAATAAAATAATTATAATAATAATAATAATAATAATAAGATAATAATAATAGTAATCAATGAAAATGAAAGTATTTATTAATGGAAATGAGGAAACATGTTTGTGGTCCGTAACGATCTTATGTCAAGGGTGGCTGTTCCTCATAGCATGGTATAATATTTTAGATGCCAGGGAGGGCTTTTAAATGTCTGACCGGTATATTCAACGGTTAGCGAAGATGAAAGCAATTACTGTGCTGACCGAAGGAATCATGTAAAAGCGAACTATATCTCATGATGGATGTATGAAAGCACATTTAAGATAACGGAAGGCAGGGAGCTGTAATCGTTTGATGGGATGAGCAGGTTCATTCCTCTTCGACTAAATCTTTCTCTCCTCATTCATTCCTTCTAAAACTAAAGCTTTCTTTCCTCATAATCCATGTTTCGATCGTGCTTTTCTCTGGCATTCAGGCAGAGCAGTGCTATGGTGTGGAAAAATTCTTCGTTCTCCATCCACTTTTCTTCGCCTAATTTTTTTCAAATTCATCTAGAAATCGTTGCAGGGATACTGTTTCGAAGAGCAAAGCTGGCTTTCATCAATGGAAAGTGCAGCTAACTCCTGGTTCTCCTAATGACAAATCTTTCCTCTCTAGCAACTTCTTGTAAATCTGCCTTTCCTCTCTTATTCGTCTGATAATTGTGTTGCTAATTCTCCAACTAAGGCTAATCTCCTCGGCCCCTCGCTCAACTATATTCTCTATGTCTCAATACTAGAACTTTCCCTCCCTCAGTGTTGAAGCTCGCACATGTCCAAGCTATTCCGAAAAAAGGAAGCAACTCTGATCCTTCTAACTATCTCGCCTGTAGCTCTCAGGGTGTATTCTATCTTAAGATCTTTTGAACCCTTCTCAACTCACTTCTAAGATCATCTCGGAAACTCACTCCGATCTGCCAGTGAACGGCTATCGTTGCGCGAAGTCTCTGGCGATTTACATTTCTATCTACAGATTTATGGTTTTTTTGCTCCTTTAGGACTACGGGAGACTTGGGTGGTGGCGATTGACATATCCTAAGCATTTGACCGAGTATGGCACGCGTCACTGGCTCACTGCTCCCCTCCTTTGGGTTTTCCTCCTTCTTGCTTACTTATATCTAGCTTTCTTTCAAAAATCGCTCAATATCGGCTGTTGTTGATGGGCGACTTCTTCTTCTTTCGTCAATAGTGGTGTTTCTCAGGGTTCTGTCTTTTCGTCCTACTTTATTCCTCTTTTCATTAATGATGCTTCTCACCTTGCACTCTAACTCTATCCCACTCGTATCCGATGACTCGACCCTTGATTCTTTAGCTCATAACAATTCTAACTCCACTTTTACTTCTGAATTGCGCTCTCGTCTTAATCTTTCCCGATTCTATTCTCGCTGATGGATAGAAATAACTTAATTAATAAATAAATAAATAATAAATAAATAAATTTAATTCTTTAAAAACCCAACTTTTACAAATCTATTTCTCCAAAATACCTTCTAATTCCAGTCTCTTTCGACGTTCTGTCGTCTCTTCTGTTGACATATAAACATCCTTGCCTTAACATAACAAAAAATGTCTTGAAACCTCACATCACAACGTTGCTAGGGCGGCCGTCAAAGAACTGGAAGTTCTGTTTAGACTGTGAGACTTTCCTCCTTTTCAGAGTTGCTCTGAACAGGTCTCATCCGCCATGTATGGAGTACTGCTCTCATAATCTGGGGGGGGGCTCTGGTTTCACCCGGCTTTTGGACAGGGTCGAGTCAACGGCAAAAAGGCTTATAAACTGTTCTGTACTTTCCAGTTCACTTGACCCTCTATCTTTGCGAGGCGATGTTTGGTGCTTTATCTCCTATCCTATATCGGTATCCCGCAGCGCAAGTGCTCTGAGGGACTGTATCACCTCGCGTACCACCAGCCTTACGACGAACTTCGTAGCACAATAGGTGGCTGTATATGCGCACGAGTATTGTGTTGACATTGGTAACTCCAGGCTAGTTTGCTGTGGTGCTTCCTCCTTTCCCACCACCTTTGTTTTGTGGAATTCTCTTACATCTTCTGTATTTCCTACTGGAATTTAATCTCTCACTTTAAAGCTTTTCGGTCTGTGCTCATATGCCGTAATTTTGCGCTAGAGGGTGAACTTGTTTGAAGAGTACTACTACCCTCCTTGAATAAGGCTCCTGCCCGTGAGTGGGTGTTGACAACTGTAAAAAAAATCCTTGAATGGCAGATATGTGGCAAATGAACTGATCTCCCTATTCTCCCAATCCAAACATCATTCAGATTGAATCCATGAAAATCGTACTCTTTTCATACATTACCCTCAGATGATCATATGTCGCAACGCACACAAATTTGGACTTTCAACTTAAATTTAACCTTAGACTTCTAGTTACTCACACACACAAAATCTACGGCATAGGCTCTCTACAAAACTCACTCATTCAGAATTTGCAAAATCCCTTCAATCCCCCTCATTCCTTCCACAGCAACACAAACACATTTCAACCACACCACTCCTTTTCCACCGTTTCTTCATCTTTGTTTTCAGTCCAGCAGCGAGCAAATCAAATTTGCCCTTTCTAAAATACATCCATCACTCTCTCCTCACTCCCTCAACATTCCTCTGACATTTAATATACAGATACGATTCATACATTTTCCGCCGAAGGATAGAAGGGCGGTTACTGCGGATACGACTTCTCCGAGGCATGCATTAGCATTCCTGGCAAAGATAAGTGGTATAAGGCAGCAACGCTAACTACCACCGTCTTTAGTCGCCTCTACGACACGCAAGGACACATACGATGTGGGCAATTTTTTGTGCCTACACGTATGGAATATAAGGGATAGGGATGTCTGTAAGATGTTGTTTAGAAGAGGAGTGTGGATATAAGTTATGTGTATATGTATGTTTGTCTGGAGATGAGTGTGGATACTGACGCATAAGGGGGAAAGTTGTTTAAGGGGAAAATTATGTTTAAGGGTATATATATAATATATAAAATATTATATATTTTATATATATATTTATATATATAATATATAATATATATATAATATATATATATATATACTATAAATATATATATAAATATATATATATATATATATATATATATATATAATAATATAAAATTATCATTATTATATTATTATTATTTTATTATGTGATTATTATTATTATTTTATATATTATTATTTTATTATTATTATTATTATTATTATTATTATTATTATTATTAATTATTATTATTATTATGTGAAGTTTTAATATTATCTCAAAATGTTCATTAATCGGCAAAATAATCGGCGAAAATTGCCGATGACGATGACGATGAAGATTTTAAAAAATATGCGATTTTTGCCGATGACGCCCTGACATGACGATTTAATCGTCCATCACTAATATAATTATATATATTATACTATATATATATATATATATACTATATATATTATATTATAATATATATATATTATATATATATATATAGCGTTTTTTTAATATATATTATAATATATTATATATATACTATATTTATATATATAATGTATATATATATATATATTATATATATATATATATATATATATATATACTATAATATATATATACTATATTATATATATATTATATATATATATATATATATATATATATAAATATATATATTTATATATATATATATATATATATTATATATTTTATATATATAATAAGTAGTATTGGGTGCTTTTGAGCGTGGGCAGTGATTTCTCAAAAAGTATTAGAGGTATCGGTCTAAAACTTGGAATATAATCTATTGAAGTGTTAAGCTCGATACCGCGAGTTTTCAGTCGCTAGGATGTATATCCAGGGGTACCTCTCCAGAGAGCGACGCGGAAACAAATTTTGCGCTTACGCCATGTTGCTGCTTCCGAGCGAGCCGAAGATTAAGCCTAGATGGTTTCCCATTGAGCGTGATGACTGTAATCTAAATTGAATCGTAGGGGAGTTGATAATTTGGATACAAGAATCGATTCAGAAGGGAAATCGATTCTGAGTCGAAACCATTTTTGCAAAGATCGTTTTTTACTCACTCGGCGACTCCCGGCTCCGACTTCGGCTCCGGTTCCGCATCGGAACGCAAGCCTGCCTTTCGACTTCGACTCGACTCCGCTTCAGCGACTTTGGTTCAGCCTCTGAAGTTTTTTTCTTATCTCTTATTTTTAAATTATTATTATTATTATATTATTATTATTATTATTATATTATTATTATTATTAATTATTATTATTATGTATTATTATTATTATTGTCTTATTATTATTATTATTAATTATTTATTATTATTATTATGATATTATTATATTATTATTTTTATTATTTTTTTATTACTTATTATTATTATATATTATTATTATGAAATGATTTTAGGCTCTGGCTCTCGCTAGGCCTATGACCCGATATATAATTTACATTCGGTTAGAGTAATCGTATTGCGGGTTAAATTTGGGATCAGGGTTTAGCATGGGTGACGTAACTCGTCGTAGACGAGGTTACGCCCCCGGTTCCCCGAGGGGGACCCCACCCCCCTTACAAAAATCGACATGTTCCGTAGAAGCTGAAATTTGGGAGAGAGGATTAAGAGTTGATTCTAGAAAGTTGTATCGGAAATCTGAGGAGTTGGCATCCGCAATGGGTGCTTTAGCCAGGTGCGTTGCTAAGTTAATAAACTTCGTATAACAAACAATATTTGTGTCCTTATATATGTTGTCGAACCATTGGATTCGAATATGATGGTTTATAAGACCGTATAGTTCCTAGGACCACCCACGGAGGGGGTCCGACTGGATAAAAGCACAGAGTGCAAAATCAGAAAGGTCGAAGGAAGAAGGCGAAGGATGAAGGAAGAATAAGGAAGGAAGAGTTTGGAAGGAGCTGACTCAGATAGGGTAGGAGTTTGACGCTGCACCGGTGCTGGCTCAGGTGCGGTGCCGAGGTATTAAATATTTGTGTAATGAGACAATATTGGTGTCTTTATATATGTGTTATTGGGTCTGTAGATTTTCGAAAATAATGGTTTCAGAACAGTCAAAAAAATATAAATAATATAAATAAATAAATAAATAAAATTTTTATTCTTTAATGTTTATTACAACAATTTTTAAGTTTTTTAATACATACCTAGCGTAAAATAGTAAATCAGTTAAATCAAAACAGCCCTCATCACCCCTTTCTGTTGATCGTATTGAATCTTATTGAATTCATAACATATTTTTACTAAAAATTGTGCGGTTTTACATACCCTAAAGCGGTAAATCAGTAAAATCAGTAAATCAGTCCATCAAACTGCCCTCCTCACCCCCTTCCGTGATCTATTGATTCGTCAGTTATTAAAGTCATTTTTTTTACTATAAATTGTCAATGTTTTACATAACCCTAAATCAGTAAATTTTCAGTAAATCAAAACTACCTCCTCACCCCTTCCGTGATCTATTGATCTATTGGATCTATTGATCTTATTGATCTATTGATCTATTGATTCAAGTCATATTTTTTATCTAAAATTGTCATGTTTTACATACCCTAAATCAGTCAATTAGTAAATCAAACCACCATCCAACCACGCCTTCTGTCCATACGTGCTCTATTGACGTCTTTGAATATGATTGATCTATTGATTCAAGTCAGTTTTTTTACTAAAATGTCATGTTTTTACATACCCTAATCAGTAAAAGATCAGTAATATTGCAAACCACATCCCAACCGACCCTTCTGTGCCATACGGACTATGATTCATGTCATATTTTTTAGTAAAGATTGTCATGTTTTCAATACACTAAAGCAGTAACTCAGTACATCCAACCACCTTCCTGTCCATCCGTGATCCCCATCTATGATCTAATGATCTATGTGATCTATTGATCGGTCATATTTTACTAAATTTATTATGTTTACACATACCCAAATCAGTAATCAGTAAAGTCAAACCAGCCATGACCACATCTGCCCACAGTCAAATCCATGATTATTGATCTAGCTTGATCTATTGATATATTGATCTATTGATTATTGATTCAAGTCATATTTGAGTATCATTTTGGATAAAACATAACATAAAAACAAATCCTTTATACAACTGACAACGAATATTATGCTAACGTAACAAAGTTTTCAAGCATTGAATAAAAGGCTTACTTAGCAATCCACACCTGAAAGACTATGCAATATAATGCCACAACGACAAACTGAAACACCTTAAACATGAATAAACTTTTAACGTTAACAAAGTTCCACCCTTAACAACAGTAAGTAACTTAACATAGCATACAAAGACCGTAACCTAATTCACACTTTGTCCAAGCATATCTTCTAGACATAATCAAACGTTCATTTAATATTAAACATGGTAAATATTTTAACTAAGAAGTTTATCACAACATTGGTTAATTGTCATACTGATCAACGAATATACTCAAACGTAATAAAGTTTCCACATCAAAAAAGCTAACATAACGTAACATGAACTAAGAACATAATCCGTACAAAGACACCTAACACAACTTACATCACGAATACAACTGTTAACATTAAACAATGTTCAACACTTAACACAGTAAAGTTAACTAACCATTGCATGGAAAACGTAAACCTATTCATACTTTTTCAAGCATATCTCTACCAAATTAACGTTAGATTCTACATTGACACAGTTAACATTTATCAAAAATTGTAATCATAACTTGTCCGATTATCATAACAGCCAACGAAATATTGCTAAACGTATACAAAGTTTTTTACATTTTCACCTAGTAATTTATTAATCAAAAATTTTATCATTAACCTTACCTAATAGTTCATAATCCCAACAAATAATTGCAAACAATAACAAAGTTTTATCCAAACATACATAAAAATAACACAGTTTGTATCAAACATTAACAAGAAAAGTAGTTCTTTGAATAAAAGTATCAATAGTAAAGTGTAAATAGTTTACTTGATTTTAAAGCAGTAAATCAGTAAATCAACCATCAGCCCCCCCCACCTCCTCTATGAACCTTTTGATCTTTTGATCTATGATCATGTCACATATCGAGTATTCATTTCGATAAACATAGTAACAAAAATAGTTTTCTTTAATATACTAAACCACGAATTTATGCTAAACGTAACATTGTTTTTACATTAATAAAGCTAACATAACATAACCTGAACCAAGAATATAATGTACCATGACAAACATAATACACCTGTACGCCCGAATAAACTACTACATTACAAGTTCCATACTAACACCAGTAAAGTACCTAGCATAGCGTTACAAAACGTAACCTATTCGACACCTTTGTCAAGCATATCTCTCTCAGATAAATTAAGTGTTAATTTTACATTAACACTATTGATATACGTCGCATTTCGAGTAATCATTTCGGATAAACATTACACAAAAATAAGTTCTTTATATACTAACCAGCGAATATATGCTAACAGTAACAAAGTTTTCACATTAATAAAGCTAACATAGCATTCCCAGAACTAAGAAAATAATGTACACGACAAACCAAAAAAAAAAAAAAAAAAAAAAAAAAAAAAATAAAAAAAAAAAAAAAAAAAAAATAAAACACAAATAAAAAAAAAGAAAAAAAAAAAAAAAAAAAAAAAAAAAAAAAAAAAAAAAAAAAAAAAAAAAAAAAAAAAAAAAAAAAAAAAAAAAAAAAAAAAAAAAAAAAAAAAAAAAACAACTTACTTAGAAATCATTTGTTCACCTTAACAAAGTTCCCACTTAACAACAGTAAAGTAACTAACAGTGCATACAAAACGTAACCTATTCATACTTTTTCCCAAGCATATCTATAACATATTAACGTCAATTCTTCATTGACACAGTGATATTTAACAAAAAATTATCCTAAGCTTGTCTAATTATCATACAGACAACGAAATAACTGTAACAATAACCAAAGGTTTATCCAAACAATAACATAATAAATAAGTTTTGAATAAATATCATAAGGTAGATTGTAATCAGTTTACAGTTTTTAACAGCAGTAAAGTCAGTAAATTAAAACCATCAACCCCTCCCGACCGCTCCTCCATAACTTTTTGATCTATTGGGATTATTGAATTCATGTCATTTGATATCATTTCGGATAAACAAAACACAAAAAAGTTCTTATATACTAACCATCGAATATATGCTAATGTAACAAAGTTTTACATTAATAAAGCTAACATAACTTAACCTGAACTAAGAATATAATGTTAACAATAACAAAGTACACCAATACGTCGACTAAACTACTAACATTTACAAACTCCGCCCCTAAGCAACAGAAAGTACCTAACACTTCGTACAAAATGTAACCTACTCACAATCTTTTCAAGCATAACCTCTCCATATCAGTATTAATTTTTACATTAACATCGTTATATTTAACAAAAATTCATCATAACCTCGTTTAAATATCATAATCCCCAACGAAAAATTGCAAACATAACAAACTTTTAACCAAACATAACAAAAATAACAAATTTTGTATCCAAACATAACAAATATAAGTTCTTTTTGAATAAATATCGCAGGTAAAGCGTAATAGTTTATTGATTTTAAAGCAGTAAATAAATAAATCAGTAATCAAACCACCCATCCCTCCAGTCCCCTACCACCCACCCACCCACCCACCTATGACCTATTGAACTATTGATTCAGTCATATTTCGACTATCATGTTTGGATACACCATAACGTAAAAATAAGTTCTTTATATACCGACCAACGAAATATATGTTACGCCGAAACAAAGTTTTAACATGCAATAAAGCTTAACATATCATACCTGAACTCAAGAATATGAATGTACAAAATGCAAACCTAACATACCTCGCGTATGAATAATCCGCTAACATCTGTGAGAAAATTCGCCAACTTATCAGGTAAGTAGCTAACAGGGTCAATAAATACTCGATATGTCCCTTTTCCCACATATCGGCACAGGTAAAGCGTATTATCTACACAAAATCCTTAACAAAGTGACCAATCTAACAAAGATACCAGCATCTTGAACTATGATTGACACTATCTTCATCAAAGTGGCACTCGTTTCGAGTATAACATTATTTGAACTATGAATAAACTTAGACATTAGCAAAATTCTCGAGCAAACCTACCATTACTACAACAACTTAACCTAGGCTCACGTATCTAACCACATCATCGTCAGTTAACACAGTAAATATCTTACAAAACTCATCATTTCTGTAACAAATCAGTGTTATTTTCACACTGTCATAGTAATATTTAACAAAACGTACCTAACTTAAGAATAAACAGTTTTCATTACAGCGTCAGGTATCTAAAGCAACACATCACCTTCCGAGAGAAAACCACAGGGGATGCGCCCCTTGAAAGGGTGTGAATCCTGAGATGGAGGATCACCACGAGGGTGTAAGCGGGCATTACCTTTACTGTTGTTTAAGTGGTGGGAAACTTTGTTAAACGTTACAGTTTTATTCATGTTAGAGATCTTGCAGGTTTTGTCGTTGTGCATTCATATCATAGTTCAGATGATGCTTAAGTAAGCTTTATTAATGTGAAAACTTTTGTTACGTTAGCATAATATTCGTTGATCGGTGTATAAAGATTTTGTTTTTAATGTTATGTTTATTCCAAAATGATACTCGAAATGTGACTTGAATCAATAGATCAATAGATCAATTAGATCACAGAAGGGTATGAGGTTGGTAGGCTGGTTTGGATTTATTAACTGATTTAGGGTATGTAAACAATGAAAATTTTAGTAAAAATAAGACTGAATCAATAGATCAATAGATCAGTAGATTCACGGATGGACAGGAAGGTGGTTGGATGGTGGTTGATTTACTGATTTGACTGCTTAGTTATGTAAAACATGAACATTTTAGGTAAAAAATAAATGACTTGAATCAATAGATCAAATAGATCAATAGATCAATAGATCACGTATGGACAGGAGGGTGGTTGGATGTTGGTACTGATTACTGATTTAGGGTATGTAAAACATGAACAATTTTAGTAAAAATATGACTTGAATCAATAATCAATAGATCAAAGTAGATCACGTATGACAGGAGTGGGGTTGGTTTTGAATGGTGTTTGGAATTTACGTGATTTACTGATTAGGGCTAGGTAAAACATGACCAATTTTAGTAAAATATGACTTGATCAATAGATCAATAGATTCATAGATCAAGGAAGGGGAGGAGGGTAGTTTGATTTACGATTTACTGATTTGAGGTATGTAAAACATGACAATTTTAGTAAAAAATATGACTTGAATCAAAGATCAATAGATCATCGATGGAAGATGTGGGAAGGGCAGTTTGATTTACTGATTTAACTGATTTACTGGTTTACTGCTTTAGGGTATGTAAACGTGCAAATGATACTCAAAAATGTGACATGAATCAATAGTTCAAATCACAGAAGGGGTGATGAGGGCTGTTTGATTTACTGATTTACTGATTTACTGCTTTAGGGTATGTAAAAAACGTAAATTTGTAAGTTATAAACATAAAAAGAATAAGAAATTTTATTTATTTATTTATTTATTTATTTTTGATTTTTTTCTTGATGGTTTTTAAACAGTTCTTTCGAACTCTACTGGCCCATAACATATATAAACGACCCAATATTGTATCACTTCAACAAATATTTAATAACTCCGGCAACGCACCGGACCAGCACCGGGGGTGCAGCTGTTCAACTCCTACTCCTTGAGTCAGACTCCTTCTCAACTCTTTCTCTTCTTCTTCTTCTTCATCCCTTCTTCCTTCCTCCTTCGACCTCTGTTTTTGCTCTCTGTGCTTTTTTTTCAGTCGGAGGCCCCTCCGTGGGGGGTCCGTAGACACTCTTACGGTGCTTATAACCCATCATATTATGAGTCCATTGGTTCGACAACAATATATAAGGACACCAATAATGTTGTTATACGAATGTTTATTAACTCAGCACCGCACCGGCTCCAGCACCGGTGCCGATGCCAACTCCTCAGATTCCGATACCAACTCTTTCTAGAAATTCAACTCTGAATCCTCTCACCAAATTTCAGCCTTCTACGAACAATGCGATTTTTTTTAAGGGGGGTGGGGTCCCCTTCAGGGGACCCACGGGGACGTAACCTGTCGTCGTAATACGAGTTACGGTACCATCTAAACACCTTTCCAAATTTTTAGCCCGATACGATAACTCTAACCTCTATAGATATATATCAGAGCCTATAGGCTGAAGCCGGAGCCGGAGCCTAAAATTCATTTCATAATAATAATAATAATAATAATATAATAATAATATAATAATAATCATATACCTATAATAATAATAATATAAATAATAATGGATTATATAAAAT